>JANHJO010010375.1:329479-341951 GCA_032468235.1 Pseudoxyrhopus heterurus
TTGTGTGCTTCAAAATCTTTAAAAAACAATAGAGTTCATAGGGGTCTGGAACGGATTGATTGTATTTCCATACAACCTAATGGGAAAATTTGTTTTGGTTCACAACCAACTCGGTTCACGACCAAAGTTATGGAACGAATTGTGGTTGTGAACCGAGGTTCCAATGTAGAAGAATTATTTTTACATTTCCCTCAACAATCTGGGTCTCATTTTACAGACCTCGGAAGAATGGAAAGCTGAGTCAACTTTGAGCCCTGCCAAGATTTAACTCCAGGCTGTGGGTAGAATTTGCCTGCAATACTGCACTTGTACTACTGTGCCATCAAATAATTATAAAGCAGCGGCCATAGTTTGTTAATTGGTCATAGTTCCTGCCATTAAACCTGTGAATTCTTACTTTTAGTATCAGAACAAGAACAAAACTTTTTAAAACATTTGATCTTTCATGTTATCATTAAGAAGTATAGCATCTTGATCATTTGTAGCCTTGACCTGAAAACACTGCTATACTAAAGTTTTAAGATCAGCATTTTAATAGCTGTAAGAACATGGAGAAATTTATTTCCTTGTGGAAATCTTACTAGTTAAACTTTGAGCAAAATGAGAAACAAATATAGAAAACTTAATAATAGTTACTAATACTAATGTTGCCCTTTTATTTGAAAGAACATCTTGATCAGCACTTTTGGTGAAGACATGGCAAACTAGATTTCCTGAAGGAGACAGAAAGCATGGTGATGAAGATTGATGGACAAATGGTAGATTCTGATCAGCTGTCAGGAAATAGGAAAGATTGTTAGATCATGCACCAGTAGTATGGACAGCTGCTTCTCATGAATAGAAACTGAGGTTTTTTGCAGATAGCATGATATTTGAGTGCCCGGGAATTGAGGTAGTTCACATAAGCTCAGTTCATATAGAGGCCTCATATAGCCTCTATGGTCACAGTTTACCCAGGTCTTATTTCTTAATCACTTTTGGAATTACTTTGTTTTATTGCTTTTCAAATATTAAGAATCTTTGGAATGGCAAGTTTTATGGCATTGACTGAATGAATTTCCTCCAATCCCTAGCAAAAGAAGTTTTAATACAAATTTAAGAACCTGAGACAAAAATTGGGAGATGTGGTTGGAATAAACAGCCAAAGGCTGATTAAAGTGCTGATTCTGGAAAGTTATAAACTGACACAGGATCCAGATGGATTTGAAATAAGGTTTTGAAATTAATTATGAAAAGATAGGACTTTGGAAGTTAAATGCTAGAGGAAACCAGAAGCAACTAAAGATCACAATTAAAGAACACCACTTAAATTGGGCTTACTAACACAGAATGAAGTAAAATAATTTAACAGTGAACATATTTAAGGATATTTGTGAACAATAGACAGGGAATCTAATTTTAAGAATGTTTGCCATTATAGATAGAGCATGTGTAAATGACATTATGGAAGAGAACAATTTTTAGTCACTAAGAATGAATGTGATAGACTACAATGAAATGGCAGTTCCCAGGAAGAAGGGAGCACATTCCAAGGAGGGGCACTGAGACAAGACACAACACAGCCCAAAACTGAACTGGAGAAAGAGGAAGAAATTTAGGACAGCCACTTCCTAGAATCTTCCAGGGTATATCCATTAGGACTAGTCACTAGACTAGTATAGGTTTAGTCTGGCAAGATTCTACCTATATGTTGTGAGCAAATGAACTGAACTTTGGCAGGGTTGTTCCGTGTCATTTTTGAGCTGGACCTTACACTGAAATTGATTTGAATGTGGATTTAAATACAGGAATGATATGGGAAAAGATGACATTTTGGCTATATTAATATAATCGGCTGATGTCTTAATAGTTAAAAGGGACTTACAAACAACAAAGCAGAAGACTGACTTGCATAATTTTCCTCTACTGGATTTACAAGAGACCTGTTAAATTTTGGAATGGTTTTGGAGAAGGGTCAAAGAAAAAAAAGAAAAGAAATTAAGTTTTAAGATATTGCTTGAAGGGATAAAAATCAGGATTGTTAAAAGTGAAGTGAAGAATATGAAGCTGGTTTATTTGATTGGGGTTAAAATAGATACGTTACTACCTTTGGAAACCTTAATAAACTTTTGCTAACCAGGACTAAATGAGACTTTAAAGTTTTGTTTATAGATAAGAGATGAGATATGGGAAGAAGAGATCATTTGATGCATTTTAAGAGAAGATAACATGCTTGTGTTGAAGAGGGAAGTCATTTCTCTAGAAAATGATTATTTTTTGATTTACTATATTCTTATTTTTTCTTTCTTTTCTAATTTCCTATTCTTTTCCTTTCTGCACTTTCTATTTTTCTTTTTACTCTTTTATTTTTTAGTTTATATTAGCTTTTATATTTTTAATTCCAACATTTAATAAAATTATTAAAAAAGAAGATATTTAACAAACTTAAGAAAAGAGATTTTTCTCTGTGTACCAGTCATAAAACATTCTACATTCTGTCACCTGTTTCTCCATCCATTACATTTTTTATCTGCTCATTCTGTTTCCAATTACAAGTTATTAGAATGCCTTACTTTTCTGACATTGCCAAAGTACATTGCTTTCTGGTGCACTTTGGATGAACACATTGCGTATGTATGAAATCTGTTAATATATATTTCTAAGAATGATATTTGATATGAACAAGAAAATCTGCAAAACCAAAATTCATATAAAAAAATATTTGTTTCTTATACTCAGAATCAGATCCTTATGATTTTGTATAATATGGCTGAACGATTTTTGTATTAAACACCCAAATCATTTCTGTTGAAGAAAAAAGAAAATAAAACTCAGTAGTTAAATACAATGTATCTCTATATTAAGCAGGGATATACAAACAGGTGCACAAACCGTTCAATCATAGAAGAGCTGGTTTGGGATTGTCTCAACAAGCTTAAATGAGAATGTTTTGTTCCAGATACAGACCAAAAATGGTTATTTCAGAACAGAAATAGTTTGGTGTGAATAAAAGCAGGTGAAAAAAATAAAAGTATGAACCATTTTCTATTCAGAAAGTTCAGTAGAACTCCTGGCATATAATGATTTCTTCAGGGATTGAACAACATAAAAATCCATTAAAAATCTATTTTACGTACATGCCTAACTTTACGTTATGTTGCATCTGCGTTCAACTACTGAAGATTGAAGACAAAGACTACAGGAAGTCCTCAACTTACAACAGTTCATTTAGTGACTGTTCAAAGTTACAACGGTACTGAAAAAAGTGACTTATGACCGTTTTTCACCCTTATGACCATTGCAGCATCCTCATGATCACATGATCAAAATTCAGATGCTTGACAACTGGTTCATAATTATGATGGTTGCAAAGTCCTGGGGTATGTGATCAGCTTTTGTGACCTTCGGGCAAGCAAAGTCAATGGGGAAGCCCGATTCACTTAACAACCATGTTACTAACTTAACAAATGCAATGACTTACCTAAGAACTGTGGCAAGAAAAGCCTTATAATGGAGCAAACTCACTTAACAAACATTTCACTTAGCATCATATATTTTGGGCTCAATTGTGGTTGTACAATATTTTACAATTTCTTCTTCAGGATTTCATTGTACCAGAATTATATGTGTGAATATCTCCTAAAGTAGTAAATGTAGCTGGGATATTTTGGGAACAGGACAAACAGCATCCATGCACAATAAAGTGATTATTATATCTAATGAATAACAAAATATAATGGTTAGTTTTTTTAAAAAAAACCTATTTTTTTCTGCCTTTAAGTCCGTCTTGACTCTTGGCAACTGTCCAGGCAACTCATTTTATTAAGAAGCAAAGAGATGATTTTCATAGGTGAGAAAGTGTAACCTTTATTCCCTCTTTTAAACAAATACTTTCAATTTGCAATTCTAATACTTATTCTGATCCATGAAATTAATATGTACACTTTATATAAACTGACAGACTTTCTATAATATGAACACAGAATTATGAACATGGATTTCCATTTCGAAGAAGTATGATTTTATATTGCACACACAATAATTAGGACATTTCCATTTCAACTCACATCAACATTTGCATACTCTGCAGCACAGAAGGTGGATCACATTTACAGAAACCTGGTCATAAAAAAATGAAAATATGAGACAAAAAATAGTCATCTGTAACAGAACAAAAGAAAAAATAAAGCAATTTAATTTTTGCTGGTTTGATGGAATAGCAGCTGATACTCTTCTACTTTTTAGAAACCTGCAAACTTTATTTAAACCAATTTAAAATGCTCACTTGTTTCAATGAGCATTGATTCCATGAATATGGGTGATTGGTATGCTTTGTTTAGTTATTTCCTGATTTTTTTAAATATGGTAACTTTAAAATTCAATAATCAAATTACATATTTTATTAGTATGCTATTTTATAAGATTTACAGATTGGCTGATTTTGAGAAATATCTGTCCTTTTCATTTAAATTCCTAGTTTCTTAGCAATTGATAAAAGTATAATTTTTTTACAATCACCATCACTGCATAGTTTGCATCCAAGATCTAAGAAACAGTATAAAGATTTGCTCCTCTCCATATGAGCCTAGTAGGGGTCCAGATGTGGCCACTATGCACCTAGGCCAATTGAGACTAAAAACAGATGCCTGTTCTCAACCTTCTTTGATAGGCTATATGTAACTTATTACTGATTGACTGATTGGTCAATTAATGCATAAAACATTGGGAAATAGTTGTCCCCCTGATAATAGTTCCTTCTAATATTCTGAGATGAAAAATGAACTCCTGGGGGACTGTAGTTGATAACGGACACTCAAGGACCATTTAACGAGCAAAAAGCTGAACACCTTACATCTATACAAATAAAATATTTGGATGGTATAGATGTATCCATCTATACCATCCAAATATTTGGCTTGCTGGGCTACACTAAGTGAACAGGAATTGTCTTGGGCCACATATAAATATCTTATAAGTTAATGTATATAAATATCAAATGTCATTTATTTTTTATATTACATTTATGATCTTGTGGGGTTGCATTACTATCTGTCCAGGGCTACATATGGCTACGGTCTGGACATACCTGATTTATATGGTTTCTCATAGTCAAATCTTACTTGCATACAGGGAGTCTCCTATGGCTTGTGGAACCCAAATAAGTAACCATGAGTAACACAGCACGCATGAATGGGAACCCCCAAAAGTCAAACAGTTGTTCATTTTCAGAAATGGAAAATCTTCTTGTAATGAAATGTTTGTTGTTGCTGGAAGTACTGACTGGCTTCTTTCAGTGTAAAGAATGATTTAGCTAACCATGATTTATAAATCAAATTAAAACATGGTAAACCCAAAAAACAAAACTGCATTATGACTTAATGCAACATGTACAGTCATCTTCCCAAATACCTAGCTATCCACAAATAATCTCTGGTTCATTAAAAAAAAACTGATGAAAAAGGTAAGTTTTGGCATTATTTTGAAATATCTTCCTTTTGAATGTAATTGCAACTATGATGAAAAAAACATTGAGTCTGTAAATGAATGGTCACTATAATATAGTTATTCAAATTCCCAGAAATCAAGGCAAACATAATGTATGTTAACTGATCACTTTTACTTGTAAAGAACCAATATAGTGAAACCGTGATTTAACATTATTTGAGGGATAGGGTAGCTGTTTTTCTGAATGTCTATTAAACAATAAAATATAAATTGCATAATATCATAAACAAATGATTTGACACAAATAACATCAATTAATGTGTGTGTTTTTAAAAGGTCTAATCCAGACTATTTAGACTATGTCAATGGATACATCCCCTGTTTCTGAGAATGTTGAGACAGAAATATTATCCATTGTATGTATTAATCAGTTATCTGTTAATTTGAATTTTCACTGTAATAGCTTCTGTGGCATAAAGGCTTTTTGTGGAATTTGAGATCTTTATCCCATGACAATACTTCAATAGGCTGGATTGCTTAGGGTCAGTTTCCATTATATGAAACGTGACTAGTGGCCCTATTGTTGGAACACATGCTGGATATTTAATACATTGTATAGAAATATAAGAAAGTCAGTTCAGTGTAGTGGTTAAGGCACTGCGCTAGAAACCAAGAGACTAGTTCTGGTCCTGCTTTAGTCACAAAGCCAGACTGAATTCTCTGTCAGCCCTGAGAAGAAGACAAACCATTTCAGACAATCTTGGTTAGAAAACAGTAGGTGCTAGTCCAGGTAGTTGCCAGGAGTCAACATTAACTTGAAAGCACCAAATAAAGTTTAAAAATAAGAAGGAAGTGATCATACCAACAATACATAATTATCAATCAATTAGGGGATAAATTTTGAAGTAGATTCAAAAACTGAAGTCTCCAAAAAAACCTCAAAATCTTTCCACAAGGCTGTGAACATAGAACACTTTTGCAGGGCTCTTGAGACTTTTGTGGCTATTAAATTGCAGTCAACACCAGAGCTGTATGTTGATTGGGTATTTTGTTTGCCGATTTGACCAATGAATATTTGACTTCCATTTTATTGTATTTAACTATAAAGTACTGAGAGCTGATCTGATTGAACAAGGAAACTGAACATTTCCAACAGCCTTAATGAGTACTATTGTCCCTATTTACCACTGTTATGTAGGAACTAATGTACAACTGCCATCTGTTATCTCCAAATAAAGACTCTACAATGTGTTACACAACATAAACCTGCTTGATAAAGTTATGGAAATTTACCTTAAAAAATCAGAATATAATTTCATCACAGAAGAATATTCGAAAAATGAAAAGACAAATAACAAAGATCATAGAAAATAGCCTATGCTGTTACTCTACCAAATGTATGGCTTTTTATCTGTCAGAATTCTAAGTACATATATAAATGTTCTTTAAAGTCTTTCCCTAGGAGTGACAGCTATAAGCACCAGTGGGAGTACAGTAGGTACAATTTGCTACTTGACCTGGTGGCAGCTAGTAAATTACATGCAACCCACTAGTACACAGTATGCTTTCCTAGATTCCTTGGTGTTAAACTATAGTCTCAATGATTTGACCATTATGTTATTGGGCATATATTACTATTTTTTGAAAAAGCTGTATGTGAATTAAAGCAGTGAAGTTTTATTGATACAATTTTAAAGAAAGCCTTTTTAAATCAATAAAACGTTATTTAATTGTATTAATTTCAAATTCTGATATATTTTTGAAATACTGATTGTTATTATTAGCAGTAGGGTTCAAGGTCAGTATGAGTGATCAATGGTTCTGCTATGTTAGTCCCTAGCAGGAACTTAAAATATTACTGTTCTTGGATAGGTTTTTTAAAAAATGGCTCCCTAAGAAATTGTATTAAAATTACACAATAATAAAGATATTACACTGCTGACCTGAATTTTTCTAATGCAAAATCCAAGTTCATACAAAGAAAATTGTTTTAGCAGGAAACTACAGGAATTTCCAAAATTGACATAAAATAAGCTATATATATGTATTAGGAATAAAATATACAACATATTATGGCACAGAGACACAAGACAATACTATATACATATACATATGCATGTATATTTTCAAGGTCCATTGAATTAAATGGATCTGATTTCTAATATATATGTTTGGGATCCTTAAATAGTTTCTCTTTAACTGAACAGTTCCATTCATACAGTGTATATTCAGGCGTGCTACTATGTCCAATAGCATTTACTTCCCAGCTGAGTATGGATAGAATTACAATCTTAATGTATCAATGAATAGTTAGTCCACCTATATTAGCAAGTAAATGAACTGTGCCAGCTTTCTACTGACATCTCTCTTTCCCTCTTACTATTGCACGATCCTATCTACAAATGTCAGCATCATTTAACAGAGATTATGATTTGTAGGATTTCTGGGGGGGAAAAACAATTTTCCAAACTAAGATACTCCTGAAACATTCATTAGCATTTGTTCAAGTTTACTGTCACTTAGCATAGTGACACAAGTGACAATTACACAAGGCTTCCGTGTATCAGTTCAATAGACTACATGCCTTTATTTGCTTCCAAACAATTATTGCAGGCAAAAAAAAAATTATTTTCCGCTTCATCAACGCCTCTAAAAGTTCCGATACAGTCTTTAAATACTGTACAACTATATGTTATAATTTAGATTTTTAGAAAGAAGGTAGGCAAGGTTAATATTATTAACTTGTGTTGTAATGCATGCAATAGGACTATAAAGATGAAAGAGGATGAAAGGGAAGCTATTTTAAAATTATACTGGCAATGAAATAACAGTTCAAAGTTTTCAAAAAACTATGTAATATTTTGTCACAACAATGTAAGAAATAAAATTAAAACATAGTCTTTATCAAGCAAATTAATCTTTTTATAAGAATGCACAAATCATAATTGTTGTTTTCATCATCTTTGCCTTGAAAGAAAGGCTCTCTAGTATTTCAAGGTGAATATACCAAGATGCTAAGAGCTAACAATATGAATACCATCTTTTTTTTAATTCTTGTCCAGGATTTTTTTTCCCTTTAGTTTTTACCTAATGCCCAGTGACAAAGGCAACACTGACTGATCAGTGCTACCTGGAATGCAAACTGGTAATAAATATCCCACCATAACTTTAGCACTTGAGTACAAATTCCTCTTTACCCAGTGAAATCATGAAAATTCCAAAGCAGCATCACACTGCTGGGCATGGCTATCCAACCCTTTAGCTACACCTCCCTCCCTCTCTCTCCCTCTCTCTCTCTCCCTCCCTCCCCCTCTCCCTCTCCCTCCCTCCCTCTTTCTCTTTTAGTGCATGCATCCATAGAGTTTTTCTTTGTTTGCTAGCAATACATTGTACAAAGAGACAGGCAAATTTGAAAGTAACCATTAAGCTGTCTTTATAGAATGCTGCAATACACCATTAAATTAATAAACAAAGAAAGCCCCATATACCTTTTGCAAGTCTCCTCAGAATCTGACATCGGCATTTAAACGAGACAGCTATCATTCTTGCTCACTGCCTTCAGAGGCCAAGTATACTCCTAAGACTCCGCTTCGGAGGATGCAGTAGAAGCATATGAATTCCTCATCCCCATACCAAAGGAAAGAAAGGTAGTTCCAGTGGGGAGTGACAAAGCTTAATTTCTCTTGGCTGATGCAGAGATCAGCTCCATGTCATCAAGCAAAGCTATGTCATTCAGTGCTGCTCCTACCACTGCCACCACTTGCAGAATCAGCTGAATAGCTTAAAAAGCAGTATTTAACAGCAGCAAGGCATCAAATGGTGTAAGATCCCAACAAAGATGCTAAACACAGCTTTGCTGCCATCTCCTGCACTATGGTATGGTATTGTACAGCAAGCATTGGCTTCTGTTCCAGGCAAAGAGCCATGCATTTTAGCACAATCAGGGGATTTCCCTCCCTCCTCCTGCTTTCTCAATCCTTCAGATATTTAACTCTCTGTTAGGATTGTGTGCTGAGTTATTAGAGCACCAAATATATCTTCATTCTTAACTGCAGATGGCCAAAAAAGTGAACTGATTTTCAATTTAAATCATAATTTCAAAGTGAAAGGATGCCTTACAGTTCCTGAGAATGAAGAGGAAAGAGGAGAAAAAGAGAGAAACCCAGAGGAAGCTTTCTAAGAAGGTATAGTCGTTAATCATAGTAATGATGATAAAACAGGCAATACACAGGGAGCCAGGAATGAGAAAAGAACATAAGCTCTAATTTATGTCTATACATTTATCCTTTTAGCCTTGTATTAAAAATCTACTATAACATTACCAAATTTTGTACATGATTCCATAACACTCAAGTTTTTTTAACAGCCTCTTATCTGTTAAGCAAATAAATTTTCCTATTTATAGTCATAAAACAATGAGATAAAACATGGCACTATAACATTTTTCAATCCTTATAGGCCAACTGCGTTTCTTTGTGTGGTCAAAACAATTAGGAAGATCCCATTATAAGACTTCAAAGCTGACTGGCGCTCACTTTTTAACACTGGTTTTCTTTCTCAATTCTTTTATAAAATGAAGACATTTAAAAGTCCCTGGTGTTAGAGAAATTATTATCTGCTACTCCAAGTTTTTCTCAGATCATAATCAAATCTTTGTTTTAATCATATCATAACAAAGATAAACTCTATAAAAGCAAAAAATGATATCAAATAATTTTGCATATACAGATGATAGGAGAAAAATAACAAATGACAAACATGGCAAAAGAATTACAGAATTTGCCAGTTTAATTTATGGAATTTAAGTTTAATTTGCCAGTTTAATTTAGGCATTAACTGAAACATTGGCATAATTTGTGCAGCTGGCTGAGCAAAATTGCTATAGCCATAAGCACTCTCTAATATTGAGGTTAGCGCAAAATAAATTTTCTTGCGATCAGTCTAGCCTTCTTCCCCAAACTGAATCAAATAATTTTATATAGACCACTGCAAGATATAAGAAATAAATAAAACTCCATGTAACTTCCTTAATATATGGACATAAGGAACCTTCTTGAACCAGGCTCAAAGGATAGTAGTCCTTGGCTTTGCAATAGCAATAGCACTTAAGACTTATATACCGCTTCACAGTGCTTTACAGCCTTCTCTAAGCGGTTTACAGAGTCAGCATATGGCCCCCAACAATCTGGTCCTCATTTGACCGACCTTGGAAGGATGGAAGACTGAGTCAACCTTGAGCCGGTCAGGCTTGAACTCCTGGCTGTGGGTAGAGTTAGGCTGCAGTACTGCATTCAATGGGGGAAGCCAGATTTGCTTAACGACTGCATGATTCACTTACCAACTGCAATAATTTGCTTAACAACTGTGGCAAAAAAGATCGTAAAATGGGACAAAACTGCCTTGCTTAACAATAGAAATGTTGAAGTTAATTGTGGTCATTAGATGAGGACTCCTTGTACAATAAAGGGAACTGTGCTTATTTAAATTTATTAAAAAACTCCTACTGCAAAAAAGAGAGAATATACTTCAAAGAATGTTCACACAGAGCCTGTTTGATATAGTGGTTAATACATCAAGTTAGAAACTCAGAGACAATGAGTTCTAGTCCACCTTTAGGCAGGAAGTCAATTGAGTGACCTTGGGACAATCTCCCTCTCTCAGTCTTAAGAAGAAAGCAATGGCAAACCACTTCAGAAAAAATGCTATCAAGAAATCTGCAGTGACTTGTCCATGTAGTGGATATTATGCACTGATGAAATTGAAAGATTATACCTTGCAAGCAGATTTTGATAAAACATTTTATCACAGAGTTACATTTTGGTTTTATTGCTACCCACTGATTATCCACATTTTGCAGCCCATAGATCAGCAGTCTCCAACCTTTCCAGCTCCATGGCAGTGGTGGCAATGGGAGGGGATGGTTTCACACATGCAACCGAGGTCCCACGCATACACAAATGAAGCTCAGCGCATTCAACTGCCACTTGCGTGGACTAATACTGGTCCGTGGCCTGAGGATTTGGGAACTCGTGCCATAGATGATTGTTCTGTTTAAAGAAGGCAGGGGAAAGAAATCTAATGAAAAATAAATTATTTTTAGTATTTTTATTGTTTTGTTTTTTTAGTATTTTTAACTGTAATATTTTTTTGAATTGCAAGCCACCCTGTGTCATTAACTGAGATGGGCGGTTGTAGAAATAATTAATTTAAATACTGGAAATGATGGACTAAACTTTGGAACTAAGCTGTTCTTTCTTTAGGCCTATTCCTCATTTACTCCAAAAGACAAACGTTTAAATAACCCCTTGGGGAGTCAAGGCGGGAGTTCCAGGCTTGAGCATTGATGACAGATTCTACCTCCTCCCTTTGCCTAGAGTAGTCTCAGAATGAGATAGGCAGCAAATAAATTTAACAAATAAATAAAATTATCTGAGAAGGATCTGAGTCATAAATTAAACATCCTAAGAAAAACTTGACTGGATTTGAAGTACGTCTCTTTCACAAACGGAGAAAAGAAGCAGGTGCACTTCTAGAGACATCAAAAAGAATTGTTTTTAACAATTCATGGAGGAGGGATTCAAAAAGATGCTTCAGGCATTCAGGGAAAGTACGTAGCATTTGTCTATAACTTTGTAAAGCAGCTATAACCTTTCCTAGGATTGGGCACTAATAATAAAAATTGTTTCTATTAAATGAAGAATTTTCTGCATCTGATAAATATGTTGATAAGCTGAAACTTTATAAAACGATTTATTGGCAGCTGGAAGTTACCTTTGAGCTTTACACTGAGCAAGCCTATTCTTAGATAAGGAATATAATCTACTAGCTGATTACCCGGCCTTGCTCGGGTTTTTTTTTTTTTGCCCCTCCTCCCTCTTCGTCCTCCTCCTTCCTCCTCTTCTGTCTTTGACCTTCTCCCTCTTCCTTCTCCTCCTTCCTCCTCTTCTCTTTCAGCTTCTCCCTCCTCCTCGTCCTCCTTCCTCCTCTTCTCTTTCTCCTTCTCCCTCTTCGTCCTCCTCCTTTGTCCTCTTCTCTTTCACCTTCTCCC
>JANHJO010010375.1:389541-402023 GCA_032468235.1 Pseudoxyrhopus heterurus
CCTTGAAGGCTTACTTTCTCCCTTGAAAACCCCCCCCCAGTGTCCCATTTGGGGCCTAGCAAGCCTCCCTGCAGCCCCTTGGGAGCTAAAAGGGGGCATGGGGGGCTGCGCCACATCCCCCATGTGCCCCATTTTGGGCCTAGAAAGCCTCCCTGCAGTCCCCTGGGAGCCAAAACTAGAAATATAGTTTTAAGCTTTTATTTGCAAAATGAAGATACTTTTAATATCACTATCCTCCCCACACACACAAAGCTTTTTTGCTGAGAAAATATACAAAAATTATACATTTCTATTTTTTAAATCCTCAGTGCATTATGGATACTGAAATGTGTATATTATCTGTTAGCCTGTGACAAGAAAAAGTTATTATCCTACAAGTTCTAGAAAACTCTTGGATATTTAGCATCATATCTGCACTAATGCAACATATAAACACCAGAATGTTTCCTGTCCAGAAATCCCTTTAATAACACTCAAATATTTTGCTTTGTTTACTCTACAATACTGATGCACATTAATGGACATCTCTGAAAAATTTAACATAATGGCAATATTGTGCCCTTTTTTGGTAACCTACATTGCCTTCTCAATAATTGTATAAATAACTTACTAATAAATATATGAGGAACAGCTGAGTGATAAATTTCCTTCACAAGCATTCAACATGTACTATATGTAGTCAGAATTCAGAAAAACTGGCGCTACCTTTTAAGGATAGTTGAGAAATTAAAAGTTGCTGTTTTGCTTCAGTTATTATGTCTCAAGTACTGTGAGAGTTACACCATTTAAGAAGCTCAGGGCAGTGGGAAAAGGGGGCTGGCCCCGCCGAACCTCACATACCCCTGGGGATCACGCTTGGAGAAAGCCAGAGCGCCCTTGCCAAAGACATTCACCCGTCAATATCTCTGTCTCTCTGTCTGTCTCCCCCCCCCCCCCGGGGCTCTTCGCTACTCCTTTTATTTCTTCTTTTTGGAAATCCACGCTGGCTGAGGAACGAGCACCAGACGCGGCAGAAGCTTCCCTTCGGGCAACCATCCTCAGACTCCCTTTCTTCCAGCACTCATGCAGGGAATACCGGGAGTGGCAGCATATTGCATGCTTTTCACTCCAAGCAGCCTGGACTGGAAAACGCATGGTTGGGGTGGAGGAGTGGTCCACCTTAACAAGCTCCAAGCCGTTGCTGCTGCTCCAAGCCTGGCTCTGGCTGCAAGCATGCGATTGTGAGGGTGGGCTTTTCCAAGGCCGGTTGTAGAGGGAAACAGGTGAGTGCGCCTTGCCTCCCCGCAGCTCCGATTCTTTAAAATTTGGGGGGGTTGTGCACATGGAACGATGGGGGAATCGGTGCCTGGACAAGAGGGGAGCGCGGGCTGACTGGGCGGGGAAGTAGTACCGGTTTTGCTTCAGTTATTATGTCTCAAGTACTGTGAGAGTTACACCATTTGGTGATAATTATTAACTTCATTCTTCTAATTGCAGGACAGCTAAATTTCAATTGGCATTTATAATGTTACCTTGAGCATCCACCTTTAATAATAATAGACAATATTGTTAATTTACACATTGTTAGAAGGTTCTAAAATAGGGGTCTCCAACCCCCGACCATGGCCTACTACTGGGCCTTGAACCATTCGGAACCGAGCTGAGGAAGTGGTGGAGCTGCACGTGTGCACGTGTGCTCACCGCTTGCACAGATCCATCTCCTCCCTCCCCGCCGCTGGAAAGGTTGGGGCACTCAGTTCTAAACAAGTAGGAAAACAAAAGAAAGCATTATTTTGAGTCGTGGTGGCGCAGTAGTTAGAATGCAGTATTGCAGGCTAATTCAGCTCATTGCCAGGAGTTTGATCCTAACCGGTTCAAGGTTGATTCAGGTTGATCCTTCCAAGGTTGGTAAAATGAGGACCCAGATTGTTGGGGGCAATATGCTGACTCTGTAAACAGCTTAGAGAGGGGCTGTAAAGCACTGTGAAGTGTTATATAAGTGCTATTACTACTATTTTCTTCCTTTGGCAATTCTACCTTTGAAATGATGAGTAGTTTCTTCTCCCATGAGATTACCTCTGATTCTGAACTGTAGTCCATACCTCTGATCTTGATACTTGAATTTTTTTTCAAATAAAGAAAAATACATTTCTACATGAAAATATAAAAGTTTAAGGCAGATTTCTGTTAAATGTTTTGAAATCAGACTCTATATTCGAATTTTCACTTCAAATTCTAGCAAATGTTCATGACTCTGAGAAAGTTTCTTTGATCCTTTACTCACAACACTGCAGCCATTATCATAATTAATATGAAAATTAAGTGTCTCCCACACATTGTGAAACAGCCTCAGGAATATTATAGAATGTAGCAGGCTACAAAGCCTTTTTCCTTTGTCCTGCTGTGTGCTATAACAACAATTGCTCTGTTATTTTTTGTGGAGAATCTTAAAGATATATTTCAACCACCCCACCAGATTATTTACCAAGATTCAAACTCACTGGCTTTCTCTGAGTACAGGAATTTCCATTAAATCTGGACAATGACTTCGAATGAAACTGCAATCCTACATCCAAAGGTGGATTGACAGAAAATTGAAACCAAAATGCTAACTAGGCATCAACAGCTATATGATTACATTGTGTATTGTTCTTTCAAATATTGATTTTCTGAGCCTATGATTATTTACAGCATTTTATTATATAAATGTCAAATTCAATCAATTATTCATGTTCACCACAAATACATCAATTGAGTGTATAAATTACAAAGAACTTGATTAACTTCTTACATATCTACAAAACACAATGGGTGACTTTGGAATATGCACTCAGAATTGTTGCAAGATTAAAATGGCGAAGACTGGGATGAAAATATATTAGATGAATAAATATAAATAATAGAGCATAAGTTCATATATTCACTGCCTTTCTAACTGTCTCATTTATTAATTTTAATCACAAGTAATGTAGTTTTAGAAGGAGTTCCAATCTTGAAAGTAAGAAGGAATATCCCAACCATGAGAACAATTAGGCAGCGTAACAACCAGTCGCCTGGAGTCAGGACTGCTCTGTCACTGAAGATTTTCAGCCAAAGGTTGGGCAGTCATTTGTCTGGGATACACTGAAGATTCCTGCCCTCGGCAAGAAATCAGCCAGGGTTTAGTAGCACATTTTTCAACTAACAAATTTTATTAAAAGGCATAACTTTTTATGGGAGGAAGCACACTTCATTAGGTGCATATAATATCTTCAGAGTTCCCACAAATTCTGTGATTCTGTGACTTTTACTCAAATTATTACAAATATTGAAATGGAAGCTCCATAACTGGACTATGTGGATGCCTGACTTAGGGCAATTGCTTACTGAATGATAATGTGATTCATTTCTGCAAAATTTAACAAATGTGTCCAAAATACTAAGTGATGTAACTTAGTGTACCGTAGTTAGTCAAAGTACATATTAGTATATAAGTTAAGCTATTGTGATTAGGCACATTTTCTATTTGAAAGTGTAATCTATTAAAAATCTTCTTCTCATGTACTCCTACCCATATAAGTAGGTTATATAGACACAGAGAACAATAACATATGATCTGCCACAGACTAAGGTAAAGCAGCATCTATTTAAACACATTCCTTTTATACGGCTTATGGACTTTTTGCTTAAGACAGAAAAAAATGTATAATTTATGGTATGGTTTTGATGATTATATTGGGTAGTTATAGAAAGAATAGAATCATGATATAACTTTAGAGAAAGGTAAAATCATAATTATAGTTATAACTGCTATAAAGGAGCCACTTCTTTATAACTTTTTTCTTTCTTTTCTATATTTCCTTTACATTTTCCTTTTTTCTTGCATTTTTCTTTTCTCAAAGATTTCCTTCTCCTTTTTTCCTCCTTGGTATCTATTAGTTTGTACTGTTTTTAATCTTTGTTTTTAAAATGTTTAATAACATTAAATATATAATAATACATTCCTATTATTGTGATTATTGAAAATTAAGTTGCCAGAGTCATGACATTTTATTAAAAAGCTGCAGATTTATTAAGAAAAACTAGATTGGTAATGAAACATCTCCCAGGAAACCACAAGGTTTAGAGAGCACCAAGGACCCCACAAAAACAAGATGGCATTCATACATATAACTTGGTTCAGTGTTCAATCTCACTTATAGAATTATAACAGGGTATGAAATGTAATGAAATGCATTCCTTTCCTTTTTCTAAGCAATAATACTTGGATACTCTCCATGATCAAAAGGGCTTGGGCAGCAGTTTCCCACTGCAACTGCTCAGCGTAGCAACAAAATATGTTCATTGTTTTAAATGCTCTTTATATTTACGAATAGTGGTATGCAACACATTTCAAATTTGAGCAATTACAGGTTATTTTGGAAATGTTGGGACAGAAAACTTCTAGTAAGGTTGGAACATTCCATTTAAACTTGAAAAATGTCCAATTTGAAACACTGTTTGAAATTCTTTAAGAAATTTCTCATGTTTTGTTTAACACAGGGTTACCTAAGTTAGCTCCATGTGTTCCCAGGCAATATGTTTTAAACCTCTGTTTTTATTTTAGAGTAGTCAATTGTATTCCCATTGACAATGATTCCTATAGAAGCAAAAGTTATACTTTTGAACTTTATTATTGGAGACAATTCATTGAGAGTATCATGAGTAACCAATAGAACAAACACATGGATCTCTGAACAGATCAACACAGAGTTCTCACCCAAGGCACAAATAGTCCCTGCAGATTTTACTCCACTAGTCGTTGCTGACTATAGGGGGAAATGCTCTTCTCCATTTAGCCAGTGCTGTCCAAAGACAGTTCCGTGGTCATGTGGCCAGCATGACATCATGGAGCACCGTTAACTTCCCATTGATGTAGTACCTATTTATCTACTCGCATTTGCATGCTTTCAAACTGCTAGGTTGGCAGGAGCTGGGAGTAGGATGGGAGCTCACCCCAATGTATGGTGCTCGGGTCTCAAACCTGGGCTGCTGGCTTTCCAGCTGACAAGCCCAGAATCTTAACCACTGAGCCACCATGGCACAAATAACCAAGCTGAAATTATCTTACTCTGAACACATTATGTGAAGGCCTGGCTCCCTGGAAAAGGCTCTAAAGCTGGGAATGGTAAAGGAAGGAAAAGAAGATGACCAGCAGCAATGTGGATGGACTTAATTGCAGTGGAAATGGGTGCACTGTTGGAAGACCTGAAGGACCAGGATAAGTACAGATTGTCACAGAGAAAATCTATCTATATGGTCACAAAGTGTCTATACCAATTTGGTGGTATATAATTAATCATTTTAAGGTGATTAATAATTTTACAATTATATTTAAGATTTTGAAGTTGCCAAGACTGAGAGACTAGCAGCAATACTACACTTGCATAACAAAGTTTTGGACATAGCTATTAACACACATTGTACATAGTATTTAAGGCCATCTGATATGGTGCTTTATTTTATATTTTTCTCAAAAAATATATAATTAACTATTTCTAACTCAGCTGTTTTCTTATTTCACGCACATATAAACATACATGATATGTTTTCTCACTGCTGCTAAAGGAAGACCCAATATAATAGAATGCATGGGTAGCCTTGAGGAATAAGGACAGATGCTGCCTTGGAAACAATCAGACAAGAGGGGCAGGAGCCCAGAATTGCTGAACAGTCACAGAAAGAAACTGAGAAAGGACTCATCCAAATGGATCAGGCAGTAAAAAGTCATGAGCGGGAAGGTTGTACTTTCAGACTTGCAAGATTTTGCTAATGTAACCTTACAATAAAGTAGAATTAGTTCACCTATTCCTATTTTCTGCCTGGTTTACTTGAGAGGGTTGATACCCACAGACGCTTGTAGATACCTGCAGATGCCTGCAGTGGGAAGGGGGAATAAATCAAATTAATTGGTAGATTTCCAATAGGATAGAAGACACAAAGACTCACACTTTAAAATGAATAAAAAGCTAATGGGTATTCTGCTGTTGTGTTTCTTTTCTTTTTTTGAGAAAATCTGTTCTCTTATATAAATCAAAGTTAGGGTTCTTCCCCACAACATAAAATAATAACAATTGTACCATAGAAAGAAATTATTTTAATTTAACTACTGTACAAATAAGTAAAGTATGAGAGATGACATTTCTATATAGTAGTAACTATGTATTCCAATACTCAACAGAGTAGCAGAAATCATATAAAACATTCAAATCTTTTGACTATTATGAAATATCCTATAAATGTTACTTTTAAGATCACTTATGACTAACCATATATTTATAATTGAACCCTACTAAAATCATTTTTGTTTGTTAAACAGTCTTTCCCAACTTCAAAACAAAAATTCATTTGCAATCTGTAAATGTTATAAACCAAATTATAACAGCTACGTAACTAATGGTAGTATGATAAATTACTAATAGCAAAAGCATTTTTTATTTTCTTGATTTCTTTTGAGAGGCAAATTGGTTGGTAACATAAATCCACCCTGGAATAACTATATTCATAACATGGAAAATTACGTGGAAAAGAATCTATCAGTTCATTCTAAATGAAGAGACTCTTGCAAGTTATTCAAAAAACAGCTGCTTTGATAGAATTAAGTGACCTACTTGTTTCTTTTGATTTGATTTTATCCAAGATAAAGGGAAACCTAGTTTAAATAGTTGTAGACTCTAAAATTATACAAGATCAGAAGTTGTACAAATTACCATTTTAATCACTTTCAGATTCTGTACTCTGCATAGTATATTTATGTTGATTACTTGATAAGTATACTGTTATACTATTAATTCTGTCATGAATTCATTGCATTACATGTAGGAGTAACAGATTGGCAAATACAATGGCAACCAACTTTTTTTTTAAATGACAATATTATATCAAAAACTGTGCTGTTGATAAATATAGCATTGCCACATGATTCCAGCAATGTACTTTTCCAAAACTGCAAAACTTCTGTTTCTTCCTCCTCCCAGAAAAGGAGATAAACTGCAACACACAGCAAAGTAGACTATAAGCCATCTATACACCATTATATTTATGGATAAAAAAGCATAGACTGCTATACACATTTTTTAAAGAAATGTATTATGCTCATGAATAAACAGAACAGAAACTGTTGATTGCAAAGATGGTCCTTCTTACACATCTGTTAATTTATGGCTGCTCATATTGTCAATTTCTTTAGCTTAAGCATGGCACAGTAAATTCAGACAAGCCTATGTGTGGTTCCCTTGCCCATTGTTCCTGTAGGAATTTGTGGGCATTTTAAAACTACTGGAATAGGTACAAGACAAAACATGAGCTTAGGGAATATACAGGCACAAAGAATATTATGAACACTGTGTGTTCTAGCTTCAAATACTGATGTTGAATTGCCCCAATTTTTATAAAATGCAGTTGCGGGCACATGGCTGCAGAATAAATTAACAGAATAGTTCTTTCGTTCTCTAACAATACTATGAATGAACACTTGAAAAAATAAACCAGCTTTACTTTCTATTGAAAAAAATTAGTAAATGCTAAAAAATGTTAAAAGACTGACTTATATTCAGTTTTATTTTTAACTTCAACCTTAATCTTTGTGTAAGCAAGCCCATTTTCAGAGTGCTTTAAAATGATATTTCCTTATAATACTGTATATAGACGGAGCCCTGAAGCAAACACAGAGGCACACACGTGTACGGTTATAAATTGTCTGCAGTGTGAGTTTAAAGCAGTAAAGTGATTTAATAAAAGTCTTGCACAATAGAAATCGATTAACTGCACTTGAAATATTAATCCTTTCTTCAGAGCTTTCCCTTCATTCACACAATATAGTAGCCTTATACACTACAAAAAACCAACCACCTTCAACATGTCTAAAAAGAAAAACAGGCTGCAATGCCTTTTTTAAAGCTTAAAACAATAGTAACCCCCTTTGTCATAGTAACAGAAGAAAAACATTTGTATAGTCCTTACTTGGAAAGTGCTCTGAGGCATAATAATATACATCCTCATAGCCCTCATGATAATCTTCCTCCGGACGGTACTTTTTGCCTTTTCTTCTCCTCGATCTCCTTATCTGCTTGACCAACCCCAAGAAACGCTCCATCTCATTCACCAGCCCACAGGCTCTGGTCTATGTATCTTTTGTTGCTATTGCCCAGAGCTACACTTCACAAACAGCTGGTGGCAAAAGAATTAATAGCCAGGAGATAGAATTGGCCCCTTTGACCAGCCAGCTTGCCACCACTCAAAAATCAGCTTCAGCTCTGGCAATAAAAGGACACTGCTTTACCTTCATCTGACTCTGCATTAAAATAATCAAAGCTACGATCTCTACACCTTAAAGCAAATGGTTAAAAAGAAGAAATGGTAAGCTAAAAAGATAGATCTTCATGGCAAGAACACTTTAATAAATGAAATAAAGTTAACAATAGATCTGACAGTAAGAGGAATCCTAGCACTAGAATTTCACTATTCTCTGTCTTCATCATTTGAAGTGGGGCCAGAGGGGAGGAGATAAACGCTACTCAATGGACTGAACCACAATTGAAAACACAAGAGGTTTTCTCCAACCTAATAATTAGTCCTTGTTATTTATAGCCACACAACTTCTGATCACTTAAGATTCCATATATTTTTATTTGCTTTCTTCTTTTGCTTGCTTGATTTACAGAATAAACAATGCACAGCTCATTCTTTCTACAAAACAATGCAATCTGAACAAATAACAGTGGTTTAACCCATATACACAGACCACTCAATAGCAAGCGTGCACTGAATGTGTTAATTGGAGCAGCAAGAAGAAAGCTTGGCAGACGTTTTTAAATTAAAAAAATTACACACTGGGCACTGATACACCTCAATCATTATGTGAACAAATATTACAATATAAAGATCTGTATTCTTATGAATTCAAAGAGGCTTAAAGAAATTATCAAAGGGAACTAGAACTAAACATGCCTTAGTTGATTTAAGTTACTTATTTAAAAATCTTTTCCCTAGTTCCAAAACGTAAAAAAGCATGTGCTAGCTATGAAGTTATTCCTTGAAACCTCTTTCAAAGCCTGAAAATTTTTCAATTCTTTCTGTTTCCATGAACCTCATTTCACAAGCACTCTTGAAGATAAGGATGAAATTTCTAACAAAATCAGACCAACTTTTATCGAAATAGCCTAGCTTTAAAACATACCCAAATACCATAAATGGTTTTGAAACCCCCACCAACACCTACAGTACCATTATTAAATTTTTTGCAATACAACTAATTCAGGACAAAAAAGGAAGCATTTCACATAATATATATTAAATTATGAAAGCTGCTAACAAAATAGATGGTGCTTGTCATCATATGGGAAGACTTAAAACTAATTCATGGAGTAAAAGTAGCTAGTAAATACAATGACTGGTGAAGATTACATGTAGTCCTACAAATGTAATGGAGCCTGCCCATTCCCATGTAATGGAGCAGTAACGCAAGGATTCGAAGGAGTGAATCTCATACAATGAACGTGATCAATCCCCCCTTCCACCCACGCATTCGCTAATCGAATACACAACTCATTAAGTGAATATGAGGTATCTCGGGATGGGGAAGGCCATGGAGGGCCTAGTAATGCAACAGGCCACCTACTTTAGACCACCCAAGGCCTCCCCCGACCCACATATACCTCATTTTCTCTCCCTTGGGGTCCCTACAATTGCTTCCTCCCGCATCCTGGCATGCCTGGTGATTTACCTTATGAAGATCTTTCTCCTCTCCAGCCTATTTCTTTGCTTGCTTCCTCCTTTCTCATCAGCAAATGGCTTGAAGAAGGCTTCAGCGATGAAAAGGAGGCCACACGTGGCCCTCCAGGCCTCCTTTCCCACTTCCACGACCTTCATCAAGCCGTTCGGCGGTGAAAAATGTGGACTGGAAGTACATGCAAACAGCTTGAAGAAGGCTTCAAGTACAAAGCAAGGCCCTCTAGGCTCTTTTCTTGCCTCCAGAGCCCTTTTCAAGCCATTCATGCACACTTTTGATCTGCATTTTTCGCTGCTAAATGGTTTGACAAGGGTTCTGGAGGCGGGAAAGGAGTCCTGGAGGGTCGTGCACAGCCTTCTGCACCTCCTTTTCATGGCCAAAGCCTTCAAGCTGTTTGTGCGCACTTCTGGTCCGTATTTTTTGCCTCCAAATGGCTTGACGAAGGCTCTGGAGGCAGAAAAGGCCTGGAGGGCCACACGCAGCCTTCCGCACCTCCTTTTTCATTGCTGAAGCTTCTTCAAGCCGCTCGCGCACACTTCCAGTCCACATTTTTCACTGCCGAACGGCTTGATGGGGGGATAGATGGGGTGAATGTTGCAGAGCCTTTGCGGTCATTCATAAGAGCGAACAACTGCTATGGTGCTGCAACATTTGTAATTTCAGGAGTTGTTCATAAACGCTAGGGGGAGCATATCGCATAACTTCAAACATTTGCTAAGGGAACACTCATAACCCAGGGATTATCCAGTTAACCCAGTTCAGGAAGAAGAGAATAGAGATACCAGCAGATTGCAAGTATTGTACAGCATACTGTCAATTACCTTATCAAATTATCTTAGACAATATGAGAAATCAGGCTATCATACTGACATCAAACATGCAAGTACAATAACTCATGATAGCTTTTATTTACTATCTTCCTATCCCTCGTCACCATAAAGTCAAAGCATGGCAATGAACACAAACTGCTATGGAAAATAAATAAGAGAGTGTTATTGTACTCACTCTCTGCTAGGAAGTTGCTTATAGTTATCCAGCTGGCCATGTGTAATTAGAACTCTGGATAGATTGCAAGGTTCTTCAGGCTCATAGTTTTCCTCCAATGGCAAAGGACACCCAAACTCTGTGTCTGGAAATCTTTTTTTACTTTCCCCTATGGGAGGCTCCAATCATTGCCCTAGAGATTAGAAAGGCCATTCTAAAATCTGTTCCATTCTAGAAGGGTCACCACAGCCATGGTGGCATTTTTAGCAGATGATAATTGCATCTAATAGAATAGACAGAGTGTTGGAGGCATCTCCATTCATTAGCATGTAGGCATGTGAAGTCTGCTGCTTTTTGTAGGAAGTCTCATCAGCTGCCATCAGAGGCTGGTTGATCGTCTGCAAAAAAAAAGGTTTCAGCAGGAGCTCTCCTCCCACTGGCTTGCCTCCAGATGCCGAAAATTCAATCCCATCATCTGACTGGAATGATGGGAATTGGCATCTTGATTTTAGAAAGTACATTGCAAAAGACCACACACAATTGTTCCAGTAAGTGCCGACACTATTATTATAGCTGCTGTTGATGTCAACAGCAGCAGCATTACTCATTGGAAGAGTCACAGAACATTTTTATTATTTTAGGTGATTACTGTACTGGAAAGTCTGAAATTCCCTTCATAAAAAGCTTCATAATAACTCTATATTTCCTGTAATCATCTTTTCTTTTTTTTCTTCAAAATGATGGAAGTAAGCATCATAGTCCAAAAATATGAGTTCAGTAAAAGGTTTGCATCCTTATCGAATCCATGTACCTTCAATTTGTAACCCAGTTTTAAAATGGGTATATTTTGAAATATTATACTTCAGTCTCATAAAAGACATCAAGAATTTTAAAGGAAATGTAAGACTCAGGTTAAAACATTGAAAAAATCCCAAGAAGGGTTTTGAAAGCATAAATAGCCTGCAGTCATAAAGCTTCTTCCAGTTATTGCTGCACAGTGATGACAATGATAAATTGAAGGATTTTATTCCTAGTGAGCTCAAGCAAGCATGTTTGGCTTAGGGATAAAAATAACAAACTTATATGCATTTTCTTAGCACACTATAGATGTCCAAATTTTTCCAATAAAATAAAGATCTGGCATTTATTAATCCACTGGAAGTCCTTTATTAATTGTTTGGCTGTCTAGATTTCTTTAATAGTTACTCAATAGCTTTGTCAGATTCATATCCCTTTTTCAGCCAGGATATCAAAACAGCTTATATGGGAGGTGGGCGGAGCTGTCAACTGGCGGAACAATGTCTTCCTGGGTTACTCCTGGGGGGGAGTCGAAATTCCTGCTTTCCTGGGGTCCCCAAGGACCTAAGTTGCTCCGAAGAGGCGATGAAGAAATAGAGCGTATCCGGAGGCTCTCAGGGGTGCTCGCAAAGCCCCCGATCGAGCGCTGGGAGCTCTATAACCAGGAAGTGAAGAAAAGCGGCTAAAAATGCTGCTGCTGTGAAGCCGGAGCAGCTGTCGATAGAGTGAGACAAAGAGGAAGTGTGTTACATCCGGGTGTGACTTGATACATTTTAAACTAAGAGAGATAAATGCAAGGAAGAAAAAAGAGCTCCCCAAGCAATAAGAAAAGAGTGGGACTCAATTAAGGAATTTAAAGCGGCGAGATGGCAGATGAGTCTGTATTGTTTTGCTAATTAATGGAAGCAGACTAAAACTGATTGTTAAGTGCAACAGAGAGCCGGGTTGGATTAGAAGATTTGGCTGATTTGTA
>JANHJO010010376.1:98338-111868 GCA_032468235.1 Pseudoxyrhopus heterurus
TTTCAGTTCACAACCAACTCGGTTCACAACCAAAGTTATGGAACGAATTGTGGTTGTGAACCGAGGTTCCACTGTACAGGTAAAGTGAAGTCTTTATTTTATTTAATATAAGTATTTATTAATTTGTACGTTTATTTCTCATATAAAGTAATGATATACATCCCTATCTTTTTACATATTGCCTTAAATGTGTGCATTGTCTTTGTTTGGGAATGCATTAAATTTATTTCCATTATTCCTTATGGGAAAAATTGGTTTGGTAGTCATTATTTTTGGTACTTGTTGTACCTCCCGGACCCAATTAACAATGAGTATTGAGGTAGCATGTATGTTGCACCCAAACAGAAATATATAAATAGGTTTTTTACAAAGGAAAGTTGCTTACTGATATCTATTTCAGCAAAAACAATAATTAAATGATCTAATCTTATTTAACCCCAAATTCTCTCCAACTGATACTAGTTATAAGTACATTTGGTTGTGATATCTGAGAAAATATCAAACCTTCAAGAATTAAGGAAATTCAAAATTACTTCCGAGATAAAATTGAAAGTAATTCTCAATGTAGAGAATTAAATTGCAAATGCTGTTGCAGCATTAAGATTAAATTGTTTATATTGTTAGAAATTTTTGAAAGCAAAGAACCATAACATATCTAAATAAGTGGTGACTGTAACACTGTAATCTGTGACCTTGAAATAAAGAAATAAAATTCAAACAGACCATGCCAAAGCACAGATATACAAGTCTATGGTTTTCTCAGTTTGTAACAATGATTCTGAAAGCTAAATCATCAGAAAACTTGAATGCATTAAACATTGATGTCTTTGAACTATGACACTGGAGAATATTGTTAAGCATTTTTTGAACTTCTAAAAGAAGAAACAATCCTACATTTGATGAACTGAAACCAGATTCTTCTACTAGAAGCAAAAATAATGTGCTCAGGTTTAAATATTTTGGATATATAATATGAAGGCAAGTGGCATTGACAACTGTAAACATTAAAAGTAATTTTTTAAAATATCACTGGAAGAACGATGAGAAATCACTGTAATTGAGGATAAAAGCATGAGTTTAAAAAAGCATTTACTGACAGACTATCCCAGTGATTGCATGTTCATTGATTCCTGACTAAACCACAACAAGTAGTCTATGCTTTGTAACTCTATGTAATATCTGGCATTTCTGGAAGTTGTAGCTTGAAAGAAAGAAAGCATCTTGTTAGAAAAGATAGACTAAAACATGCTGAATTTTCAGTACAACAAAAGTGGAAGTGATAGAAGGAATAATATATTTTTTTCTCATTATACTGTCAGTGTTTCTTCCCAGAAAAATTGAGAACTACTAGAGCAGGGGTCCCCAAACCCTGGGCTGTGGCACACTTCTGGGCCATGGCTTATTCAAAACTTGGCCATGGGAGAAATGGGCAAGGTTGCACGAGTAAAGCTCCACTTGTGCAGTGGAGAGTGCTCATGCTCACACAAGTAGAGCTTTGCACATGAGCACAAATGCCCTCTGCTCAAGCACCCTCCACTCGTGTGAGTGGAGCTTTGCACTTGAATGCAAGTGTGTGCCACTCACTCGAGTGGAGCTTCGCATGCAATCACAAGCACCCTCCACTCAAGCGTGAAGCTCCATTTGCGTGAGTGGATGACGTGTGTGCATACTGCTTGCACAAATGGAGTTGTGTATGTGCTCCTGCCACTCACATCCCACTCCCGCACCAGGCCGGGTCGCCAAACTGGAAAGGTTGGGGACCACTGCACTAGAGAGTCATCCAAAGATTTTTCTTTATATGGTGCTCAGCAACCATCCTTTACACATTTACATAAAGGCATATTCATTGTATTCAGTGAAACTAATTTTATAGACACGGTTCTTTTATGACTTCTCTGCTGTTTATTTATTTATTTGATTTATATGGCCATCCATCTCACCATAATACTACGTGGCTAACAGTAAAGGACAACCAAAATATAACGCCAGCAACAATAAAAAATAATATTCAGCCCCACATAGATAATATATATACCTAAATGGCTGCCATAGACAATACTTAAAAAAATAAGAGCACAATTCACAGGCTCAAATGAACTTCCTGATTCCCATGCCTGGCAACACAACCATATATTTTAGGCTTTCTGAAAAGCTGGCAAGATGAAAGGCCAATAAAGTCTTGCAGGTATGGTGTTTCACAAAGCAAGGCACTGCAACAGAAAATGCATGCTTTCTGGAACCTGCTAGGTTATACTCTTTAGCATGCCTTTTCTGTTGGATTGTGTGGGACAGGTACAAATAATTAAAGACATGTGGTCTCACAAATAACAGGCCCAACGTCATGAAGGGTTTTATAGATAACTACTAGGACCTTGAGTTTCCCCTGGAAGATTGCTGAGAGCAATCATAAAGCAGAGCTGCAGCGTAGGTGCTCAAGGTGTATTTATAATTGCCCACACCTGTTCATTGTGACCCGGAGCTTCTAGATCATCCTCAAATATTCACTGAACAGAACAGAACAGATGCAGTTTTCCATAAGTATCAAACACAGTTATCATCTTCTAGTTAATACTCAAAGTATTAACAAATCTATGACCATTGATTGAAGTTCCATTTTAGGAAGGAGTTCCATAGTAGATGTAAACATTTCTACAGGATAAGATATTCAGCCCATGATGTACCAGATAATTCATAAAGGATGTTTAATGAAATTTTAATTGTGATGGTTAAATTGACTTTAATTATTATTCATTATTAATAATTATCTTAATGATATTTATGTTTTTATGTCAACTGCTGAGAATTTTTGCATTTGGACAGGACATAAATTACATAAATAAATAAGTAAATAACTAATGCAAAATGACTTTTTTTGCTTTTTATAAGACACGATAACAACTTATTGGCTATGATTCAAATAAGGAAAAAAAGAGTGAAAAGTAATGCTTACAAATTATATTACCTTATGTTATGTAAGTTTGATATAAGGTGAGATTTCCCATATTCAGCAGTGCATAGACAGTTGAGAACCTGTAATGTTTCTTTTTTATTTTAATATAATTATTTTATTAATGACACGACAACTATTTTACGTGCGCACTATTCTCTACATCCTTTGTGCCTTAAATTGGGTTCATCTAAAGTAATTATTAAGGTGACAAATCCTCCTCCTTCTTTTGTAAGTTCTGTCCTCCCTAGAAAAGTATCCTCCTACATGTCCTCCTTTTCGATATTTGAAGACTAATCTGTAAATCTCCGTATTCGATTGATGCTGAGCTGATCCGTTGCGTGTGATGTGATGTATTTGTATTTGACATGATGATTCATCAAGGCTCGGTACAGTGCGGCGAGATGCGATTATGAGATGCATGCGCTCCGCACAGGAGACCTTGAGAGAGCACGCCGCACGCAAATGGCTTTGTTTACTTCTTACCGAAACAAGACACGGCACATATGCACACAGTAGACTCACGGTAATTATTTCTTTCTGTCCTCCTTTTCATTGTAAAAAAGTTGGTCACCTTATAATTATACTTTCACAATGATGAAGATTAAATTAAGAACTGAGAATTTCATTAATCTATTGTTTTATGCTGAGTATTACATTAATCTTTTGTTGTATATTTCGATGACATCAGCAAGATTAACACAATTCTGTGAGTCAACATTATATTTTATTTTTTCATTGCATTATTTTTTACCAGTATTGTAGTTCATATATAAACCTTATGTTTGGTTACATTGATCAGTAGCTGCTTTAAGAGGAAAAAAATAACATTTGACAAGTGAACAAAATTCTTATCCAACTTTGCATTTCTGCTAAAAATAATTTCCAGTGTTTCAGATTTTTCCAGGGATTATGCTTTGTTCATGTTTATTTTTATTTTTGGTTCTCTACCATACTTGAAGTTGGAAAAAGGGGGATAGTTTCATAGTATTTAATGAGTAAGTGTTGCATTGTGCTCCCAGCAGAATATTTTCTGCTTACCGGCTGTGCAGTATATAACACACACAATCACACTACCTTATCATACATAAGGAATAATTATTTGCAGTTCTACTGATGGAACAATTAAAAACAGTTCAGACTAGGTCCATAGAAGGTTACTGTACATGTTACATCAGGAATGCACTTCCTGAAATTAAAGTTTCAATAGGCAATAAGGGCATCTATAGAAGCTGTTTAAGCTTCATTTGTTTTTGTTTTTTTCTTGTCTGGATATGGAAGAACTTAAAGTGAGTATTGTGAGAGGGCATGTAAGGTCTTATTCCTGGATGTACCTAGTTACCATTTCAGAGAACATTCCCAACTGAATAAACTCTTCCAATATTTCAAAAATGAAGTCAGCGCAAATATAGAATATGTCTATTATTTTCACATCAGTGATATTACAGCTATTTTTTCTCTGAATCCTCGTGCTATCATACTCGTCTATAATAAACAAAATTTTAAATGATAAAATAAGTAAGTTGCAGGAGAGAACAATGGGAAAAACTGAAATGTGAGCCAAAACTAACTCCAGTAGTATTTTTTCTTCCTTCAAACAGTATGGGGATGTTGGGAATGATACTTCAAAACATCTGGAAGGCACCATTTTTGGAAAGCTGATCTTGATGGAAGTTGGCAAATCCTAAAGAATTACTTTTTTTACTTTTTACTTTTTATTTATAAGTAACATCAAATCAAACAGTGTGTCAGAGCAGGTTACAAAAACAAAATATGCACATTTTTCAAATTCTCATATTTCAATCCATTTGTAAAAGTTTTCCTTATTCTAATGATTGCATAGTCAACATTTCTTGATATTTTCTATTACTCTTTTTTTACATCAATTCTCTAACCATCGATAAAATGCCTCCCATACCCTATAATATTCCGTGTCTTCTTTCTCCTTAATTGCCAGCGTTAACCTATTCACTCTTCCAGTTTTGTGCAAATACAATCCTTGCAGAAGTCAATATATGAATAATCAAATATGCATCCTCTTTACTATAATTATCAGGTAATATTCCCAATAGAAATATCTCAGGCTTCAACTCAATATATTTTAGTGTCATCTTCTCTTATCATGTACGTATTTTGGACCAATACTTTTTTGCTTCAACACATGTCCACCACATATGTTAATATGATCCTGGTATATGATGACATTTCCAACATTTAGCAGATTTATTTTTAAACATCCTTGCCAGCTTTGATGGGGCTATATGCCATCTATAAAACATCTTATATAAATTCTCTTTATAAGCCGTTGACATAGTCAATGCATAGTTTTTCTCCCATAGTTTCTCCCATTTTTCTAGTTCTATTGTATATCCACATTTTTTAGTTAAAAATTACTTTTGTAATATGCCATAGTAAATATTGCCCAGGCATTTTGAAAACAAAAGTAAGGCAGTTTAACAAGAACATATTAATAGTTCTAGGTTGGATTAAAGTTTTTTCTTAAAAGAAGCTGTGAATCAATTGTATAATTGCAGTTGTTTTTACAGCACTGACAGTAACATCTAGTTGTTAACTTTAATATGCAATGTCTACAATTAAAATGATTAAACAATCAAAATGGTAATGAAAAATAATTTTAAAGCATGTGAGTTATAAAAAAGATAGAATAATAACAACAGTAGGAAAAAAAAGCTTGAGAAACTATATGCAATTTCCAGGCAATCTGTCCCTTGTTCGTAAATCTTTAGCATCCACTAATCAGAATAAAATATATGTTAATACAAAAAATATTAAAAAGTTGTAAAAATTGTATCTGTGTCTATAACCCTATCTTCTACTATTTAAGTGGACCATATGTTTTGATTTTCCTTTAAATTAATCCAAGTATATTTCAGAACATAAAGAAAAAAAGATTATATAATATCAAACATGACTGTAACTTTAGTTTCAAATTAGACTGGTATCAAATAATAACCATGGCATAATATGACTTTAATATAATTTCTGGAGTGCTTATCTACATGTAAAATATAAAAATCTCCACTAACTTTCTGATATGTTTATGAGAATTAGAGCTAGTTTTTTTAATCAAAGACATGTGATCAATGCAATTTCCTGCTTAAGCATTTCAGACACAACTTCTGGAGCAAGTCATTCCCCAGATTAATTGTTCTATCAGGAACAATTCTATAGTACTAGGTAACTTCTTTCCTTGATTGGTTTCCATCTATTGCTTCTTATTCTTCCCTCAGATGCTTTGGAGAATAGGCTGACCCCCTTTTTTTGTGGCAGCTTCTCAAATATTGAAACACTGCTATCATGTCACTCCTAGTCCTTCTTTTCATTAAACTAGACATATCCAATTCATGCAACCATTTTGCATATGTTTTAGCCTACGACCTGTGGATGTCATGGCTGAATTATAGTATAGCTGGCTTAGGAATTCTGGGAGTTGAAGTTCACAGGTTGTAAAGCGGCCATGGTTGCCCACTTTGATCTAAGGGAATCATGTACTCTTTATCTGTTTTATATTTGCCAAAGTTTGCCCCTTCCAAATAGGGCAACAGTAAAATTCAGGAACGAAGCTGTTGAGTTTTCAGAGGCAAATTCCCTTTCTCTTTTGAAAAATTAGACTCAATGTTTTAAACCAAACAAATATTCTTCATACAAAACTCAATTCCTTCAAAATATGTTGAAAATTTAATTCCCCCCACCAGAAATATTACCACACTACTATCAGATTCTGCAGTGTTCAGATGCCATATATCATTGTCACCACCATGCTGTTTCTGTCCAGTGTTGCCACTCATGCATATACTATTCTCTTCATTTATTGCAAGATATATGCTCCATATAATGTTGACAACATCATGAAGCTCTTCATCTGCACTAATCTGAGTTCCATATGCAAGGATTAATTCACAGATTATGACATATCAAGCATCTAAGCAGAAATTGCTTACTAATTTCAATTTTTGCTATGTTATCAAATATGTATAATTCTGCAGAAATACTGGGAAAGTAAGGCAAAATCACATCTGAAACTAGCTTTACTCTCTGATGTGGTTCTATTGATTTTGCCTTTTATGTGTGTGGAACATACTGTTGGATTACGTTAGGAGTGAAATGACTTTTTCCCCTTCCCAGTGAACAAAAACAATGGCTCATCATTATTCGAAATAGCTTGTTTAGAGTAGGCCTCATTTTATACCAAAGTGTTTTTTTCTTCTTTTCAAATGCTTTCTCTTCTGCTTTCAATGCAGCAAATCATTTGTCTTAAATCCTCTGCCATGAATCCCAACAACGTTCTGTGTGCAAAAAACATTAACCTTGTGACACACCAAGTTGCCTAAGCAGCTGAGACTTTGTATCCCACACTTTGCATCCTTTATTTCCCATTTGGCCCATGTCAGATTGAGAGATATGGGAACGTCTGAAGCAGTGTATAAAATTGCTGCAGTTTTTTTCTGCTGCTTGGCGGGTTGGATGAAATCACTTTATGGAACATTCAGAAAGAACAGCCATTGTGATGCTGATGGGCTGCTCTTGTACCATTAGCTCTTTGATGGGATAAAGATAAACTTTAACTTTCTTCTTTTAATGCAAATACTCATATATAAGTAAATAAACCATAAGCAATCAAGAGGGAGTGAAACCAAGTGAAATAATGGTATTATTGAAAACACTTCCCCCCTCTCTCTCCCTCTCCCTCTCTCTCCCTCTGTGTGTGTGTGTGTGTGCGTGTATATGCATATCTATATATATACACACATACACATAGATTCATATTTATATATACTGTATGTATATATAAATAGAAAGAGTCCAGAGATATTTCACAAGAAGAGTACTTCACTCCTCAAGCCGCAATAGAATCCCTTATGCCACCAGGCTGGAAATTCTGGGCTTCGACAATCTTGAACTACACCACCTTCGGTCTGATCTAAGCATAGCCCACAAAATTATCTGCTATAATGTCCTACCTGCCAATGGCTTCTTCAGCTTCAACCACAATAATACATATGCAAACAATTGATACAAACTCAAGGTAAACTGCTCCAGACTCGATTGCAAGAAATACGATTTCAGCAACAGAACAGTTAATGTCTAGAATACTCTACCTGACTCCGTTGTTACAGCCTCAAACCCTCACAGCTTTGGTAGAAGCAAGGATCTACCCAAATCGCAGACTATGCAGTTTGGCCTCAGAGACAGTCCAATACATAGTGTAATGCAGGCAAGAACAGCATACACTGGGAGGTACAACCAAGTAGCTGGCATTGTATATAGGAACATTTGCACACAGTGTGAGGTAAACCCTCTCAACTTAGATTAGAGATTTTACTGAAGGTTGTGGAAAATAAAAAGGCTAATATCCCATGGGACTTCCATATCCAGACAGACAAGCAGGTACTGGCCAATAAATCAGACACTGTGGTTGTAGACAAGGAATAGAAGACAGTAGTGGTGATAGATAGATGCAGTGGTGTCAAGTGACAAGAACACCAGGAAGAAGGGGTATGAAAAGTAACAGGGCTTGAAGGAAGAATTAGAGAAGATGTGGAAAGTAAAGACCAAAGAAGTTCCAGTGGTGAAAGGAGCACTTGAGTTGTGACTCAGGAACTGAGACAGGAATGATATCAGAGCTCTCTGTCCAGAAGAGTTCAATGTTAGGAACAACAAAGATACTGTGCAGAACCCTCAAATTCACAGGCTCTTGTAGAAGACCTGAAATTAAGAAGACACATACTACCCATAAGGGTCAGAACACAATTCATTTTTTTAGGTTTTTTAAAAAGATGTTTAAATTTAGTTTTAATAATAAAATTTTATTGTTTTTATAAATGACTCAAACTGGCAAACATATCTAATACTTCTTCCTTTTCCTATTTTCCCCACAGAAACTATCTATCAGGTGAGTGACTGGCCCAAAGTCACCCAGCTGGATTTCATGCTCTCCTTGTTTCTAGACTGGAGCCTTAACTCCTACACAAAACTGGTTCCCTCACTTTATGAGATAAAGCATTTTTTTTAAAAAAAAAATGAGATAAAGAATTTCTGTGATAAATTAAATTGTATTTAATTCTTTTGTTTAGAACAAAAATTGTTCCTTGATATAAAATTCCAAATATGCCTACTTAATTTCCTGGCCATAACTTTCTCTCTCTTTTTTTGGTGAATCATTTTCTGTGATATTCTTTGCATTCTTACATTATACAAACATACTCTATGACTTTGAAAAACTGTACCATTTATGTAAAACACACAACCCATGTGTGAGTTGGGGAATAAGTCATATACTACTCAACCTTGCAGTTCATTCATGGCCATAATAAAGATATGTTTTAAAAATGCTTGATATTCAAGTTGAGAAATTGGCTTCATATTTGGTTGGAAGACGCACTTAAACCACAGTTTCTTAAACCAATTTTGATGCCAGTTTTAGAAAATAGTGACTTAATTTTACTGAAGCCACATACTCAGATTCAAACCAGAAGTCCTGTCCTTATACCTGATAGAACAATTTGTTTTCTTTTAGCAATGATATAAAATCACAAGTTGGTAATTTCCAATTAAATTTTAAATTAGAGTTTGTCAGTGTTTAAAGTAGGCCACTATTTCTGACCCTCAGTTTCTCATATATAAGGAAATATATGATTGTTTAAAGGATTACTTAGATAATACTTTCAGCCAATTTTGTATTTTAGTGAATGCATTTTTGAAAAGATATTCACATACAACTCTTTTTGAAAAGTTGATCTTTTTCAGTTTATTGGGGATTATTATTTTCACATTTCTGTTTTTTTCCTTTTTGTACTTGTACTTGGCTTTTTTTCCTGATATTTTCTTTTTCTATTCCTTTTTTTTCTGTTTCTTTATATTTTATTTTTCATTGAAACTGAATGAAATTTTATTAAAAATAAGATTGTCCGTTTTTCACATTAAAACATTTTTCTTAACTTTGTCCAAACCCTCGCTCCCTTACTTCAGGAGATAATTTAATTTACAGAGAGCTGCTATTTCACTTTCCCATTTATTCCCTTTTCATTTCATCAAGTGAGAAAATGGTACTTTTTCAGAAGATGTAGAAAGCAACAGAAGGCTTTGGCAATTAATGGGTGTTGTAAGAATCATAAATCCCCTTAATGATCCATGCAGGAAAATAATAGAAGATCATTCCTTCCTAAAGTATGAGTTTTTTAATTATGAAGAAAAATATGACTATAAAAGAAGCAAAGAATGAGAAAGGCACAGTAGGTTGAAGAGTCATAATTCAATATAGCTCATGGTGGACCTTCCTGAGGAAACTGGATTAATTTGGACCAAACTTTTCTTATTTGACACTACAGACAGACACACACACACACACACACACACACACACACCAAAATTTCCAGAATTTAAAGCCAATATCTGTAGCACTTTTGAAGCCTGAAACACATCTAAAGATGCAGGCTGGACAAAGTTGTCTTGAACTGACACTACACTTGTAGAGGATGACCAATTTTCAATATTTTTCTCTCAAAGAATTGCCCCTTTCCTACTTTTTGCCTCTACATCTTTCTCACCTCTGTTTAAGTTAATAATGCTGTTGTCAGGTTTATAGTTACTGTTGCAACAATTAAAGTGGCAGATATCCAATTTTTACAACCAAGCGTTATTCAGATATCCCTTTCATAGGTTCTTGAGAAAGAATGATAAAATTGTTAATTTAAGCAATAGAAGATTTAACAATAATAATTTTGGCCTATTCCTACAATTACAGAATCAAACTAATACAGAATATATAAAAAGTAATTTGTAAGACCTGGAAGATGATTTTTATTGTTTGGGGGAAGATCACATTGCTGTTCTGAAAAATAGAAAATGTGATGATATGTGTTGTTTTTGAAATATTTCAAGAACCTATTGAGATCCATAAATATAAAATGCATTCAGAAAGTATTCAGACTGCCTTCACTTCTCAATTTTGTTATGTTGCAGGCTGATTCTATGGTTGTTGAAATTCATTTTTTTCTCATTAATCTACACTCAGTACCCCATAATGACAAAGGTGGGCTCTGCATGCCACTGTGGCACACATGTCATAGGTTCGCCACCACAGTCATAGTGGATCTGAGAAGTTTTGAAGAAATGTTATGATGTAAATCATACAGGATCTGAGAAGACTTGGGGGTCCATGGCCAAGGTCTGTGGCCACAGAAGGTATTTAAAAGCTTCCATGGTGAAGAAAAGATTGAGAACCACTGTAATACGTGATTTTTTTTCAAAGCATTTCCAATAACATTCTAATTTTACTTGTTTTGTTCTATGCTATTTTTAATTTTTCCTGATTGATAAATAATATAATATAGCTCTCTGAGAATGTGAAAGATACACATGTGTATATACATATAGGAACATACACAGACATAGAAACAGACACACACACATATGAAAGAGAAAGAGATAGAGATATATGCATACACACAAATGCAATGTCAAAGCATTTGTATGAGAACATCAATATTTTCATTTTGAGAAGTTATTTATTTATAAAGTGTTCCAAAATCACAACTAGTGCAAGTTTTAAAAGATGCCAATACTGTAATATCAAATTTGACACCAGCTCATTATAGCAAACAAACCAAATAACCTACAGAATGTCGGAAGTTACTGTATAACCAAATACTTTGGATACAAAATCAACAAACAAGGGAAAAAAGCAAAACAGTGGACCACCAAAATGACCAAAATAATCAGCATACTACTGTAAATTCAATTGTAAGCAAGCTAGAACAAATGAAAGAAAACAAACTGAAGTATAAAAATATGAAAGATACCTGATCAAAAAATATCAGAAACGAGGGAAATCAAGGAAGCACTGGAAATAACAAACCAGTAAATAACAGCTATAGCCAAGAAAATCAGCAAATACAAAGCTCAAATTGCAAAGTATAGACGAGATCTCCAATTTTAGTCAAATCAAAAATGTTTCCACCAATCATCAATTGAAACGCTACAATGAACCAGTCAACACTTGACAAAGAAGAAACAGCATAGTTCTGTGTGCAGCTTTGGCACAAACCAAAGAAATACAACAAGAATGCAGCTGGGTAAAGGAGGTGGATTAAAAAAAAGAAGTTATAATGAAAGAAGTGGAAATGAAAGTAGAAATGATGGGGAAAAGGGCAAGGGAGATCAAGAATTGGCTTGATTGCAAGAAGGCACTGAATTCCATGACACAGGATTGGATAATTAAGTGCCTAAAAATAACAATAGTCAGTAGAAACATCACAAGCTTTGTGCAAAGATTAATGGTACAATAGAAAAGACAGTTGCTGTCAATGGTAATTGATTGGGAGAGGTTAGTACCAAGAGACAAATATTTCAAGGATATTTGCTGTCACCAGTACTGTTTATTATTGCACTGATTCCTCAGTCAACAATACTGACAACTCTTTTTTTACTTTGAAAGAAGAAAAATTCTTGGACAACAATTAAGCAAAAGAAGAAATGTTGCACTATGTAATTATTGTCAAACTTTGCTGGCTTTATTTTGTACAGTATATCCTATCTCTTTCTCGGATCAGTTTACATTTAATACTTAGTTAATTATAGATCTTAACCTGCCCTGTCATAGATTGTTTATTATTTCCATCTAAATGATAACATTGATTTCCCCAAGGCAAACCAAAGAAACATGCAAATGTCAGTGAAATCATTTAATATTGTTTTATACAAGGACTAGGTAGATTTCCCTGGGAGGTTATCCTCTCTGTTCCAGCTGGATACTTTGAAATAATACTTAGCTTTAGAAAGAAAATGAATATTAACACTAATTAAGTATTTCTCTTTTCAGATATTGGAATCTTGTCACAACGTATGTAATATTACCCCATTGGAAAATAAATGTCTTTACAACAACTTTGCTTTTTCTGTTCTTCAACTCTTACTTTAAAATGAGAAGATTTTAAAATATTCTTTTTAATATAGTTGATATAAAATCCTAATAAGTAAAATAGTTACAGTATGTTAATGAAATAAAAATTGTAGCTCCAGCAATTCATTTTACAGAACAAAATATTTTAAGGACAAGTGGAGAAGGACTATGGAGGAAATCTTTATTTCACCACTTTGTCTAATAGGAGCATTCAGCAGTTCCCAGTTAAAGAAAGAGATATTGGGAATATAACCTACTTCATGCTCCCCGTGCTGTCCATATCCTTGGATTTAGTTTCATATATAGATTTTAAAAATTTAATTGTTCTTGTATTTAACGTCTTACTATCTTTAATCTGCCCAAGATTAGGTGAGATGAGAAGGGTGGCATATAAATTTAATAGATAGATAGGTGACAGACAGACAGACAGACAGCCTTTTGTTACTGAATTTTGAAATTTTATGTGACTTTGTGAATGGGCAATCAGATTTCAAGCGGGATGCGAAAGACTGTCACCTGGCCTGTGATGCTGGCTTACCTGATTTTAACTAGAAGGCAAAGGCAAGACTAGATGGATGAACAAATTGGTATAATTTTAGGAACTCATAGATAATAAAAGGACATAAAAAAGAAAAGAAAAAATAGAAATAAAATAAAATTC
>JANHJO010010376.1:131472-146200 GCA_032468235.1 Pseudoxyrhopus heterurus
TTTTCTCTTCTCCCCTTCCCTTCCATCCTCTCCTCCCCTGTTCCCTCCGTTCCCCTTCCCTTCCCCACCTCCTCCCTCCCTCCCTCCCTCCCTCCCTCCGACTCCCAAAAAATTCTTAACAACTGTTTGATACATCCTCTTTTTGCCTTTTCTGCTATGCAAACAAACTCTAAACGATCAATTAAAAAAAAAACCTTGTTATTGCATTGCACTGCAAATTCCAGTAGGCTGAACTTTCAAACTTGGTATCAAAGTGAGATGTCCTTGGAAGATTTTGAACTGAAAGCAGAATGAATTGAAGATTGCTACAAATTCTGCTTTAAGGGCCAAATTGAAATATAGTCTAGTAATGATAATGTTTTATGAAATGGTCCTAATGTCTTACTCGAAGAAAAATAGCAGCATGCTTTTTACATTCCCTTCATTTTCAGGCTTTCTAAATCAACCAGTAAAATTGGAATTTCACAAGATCTTGGATGTTATTCTTCCTAAAATCTTCCCTCTGCTGTGTTATTAACATCAATAGAAATAGCATGGAAACCTGTCTCTTGTGGTATTTTCAGGCGAAATACCAAGCAAGACAACTATTCAAATATTACTTCTCTTGTAAATATCATAAGGATATTTGTTGCTAAGAGAATAAAAAAGGAATAGAAGGAAAGCTAAGAAGGCTGAATCAAAAATAGAACCCAAAATATTGTCTAAATTAAAGTTGACTGTAGGGATCAACCCCTAAACACAAAGCATGCTCTGTATTTATTAAACAATGTTGAACAAGGCAGATTGAAAATGACAATTTCATATCAGAAGCAAACTAAGAGTCTAATAATAAAGAAGGTTAGAGATGGATTAGTATTTCAGAAGGCAACTTGATAGAAAGGACAGCAGAATGGATGAGTATCAAGACAGCAGAAAATTCAAAAGAGAAGTACATTTACACCTTCATGTCAGTGATCTTTATGATAAATTTAAAGCAAATTGGATATATATTTTAAGTGATGAATTTGCATATCAAATTGAACTTAGACTTATTGATTCATTCCCTTGTAATATCCAACAATTATGTGAGATGTTAATACTGCCACCCTCATGTGGAGTTTCTTGGCCAATAAATGCTTCTCCATCTACTTTAGTTGTGACATGAACATATTCGGAGCAGGCATGCCAAGAGTCTCTATCATGCAGTAATTAATGAGAAAGTTTGATGCTCTAGACTTGGGGAGGGGGGTGTTGTCCAACCTTGGCAACTTTAAGACTTGTGGACTTCAACTCCCAGAATTCCCCAGCCAGCCAAAACTACTCTACACTACAATATATCCAATTCACTTGTTCCTGTAGTCCCCGTGTACTTCTGTCAAAACATTAGGTCTTGCTAGTACTTAAAAGAGAGGTCTAATTTATGGACCTGCTGGTTGTGAGATTGAAAAAGATTCTGAAAAAAAATGATACAGAGTCCTCCACTTACAACCATAGTTTAGTGGCCATTTGAAGTTACAATGGCACTGAAAAAAGTGCCTTGTGACCATTTTTAACACTTATGACTATTGCAGCATCCCGATCACACCATCAAAATTTGGACACTTGGAAACTGGCATGTATTTGTGATGGTTGCAGTGACCCAGACTCCCATTTTTTGACCTTCTGACAAGCAAAGTCAATGGGGAGGCCAGATTCACTTAAGAACCGTGTTGCTAACTCCACAACTGCAGTGATTTATTTAAAAACGTATGGCAAGAAAAGTTGTAAAATGGGGCATAATTCACTTAACAACTGTCTGGTTTAGCAAGGGAAATTTTGGGCTCAATTGCAAGTTGAGGATTAGCTGTAGTAGGATATCACTTTCATATTGTTAAAGGTATTTCCCATAATTTTGTGTTCATGACTTGAAGGGCAACAATTACAAAAGAAAAGAAAAGAAAAGATCATAATATTTTCAAGAGCTTCTCTGTGGTGAAGCAGCTTTCAGTAATTTTATTATCCGTTCTGTTCCCTATTGTTCTCTCAGGCTGCATACAAAATGATTTCCAGGTCAAAGAACATTAATGGATGACTAACAAGCTGTAGGGCCTCCTGTCAGTCAAAAATAGAAAAAAAAAGTTCAGATCTTCTCATCTGTAGATTTATTTCCACTGGGAAATAACCACAAACTTGAATGAAAAGAACAATAAAACAAACCGGCCGCTTATCAAGGGACCATGATTATATGATGCCATTTCAGGATTACTAACTCCTGCACTGATCTTACACATTCCACAAAATGTACAGTGGCAATAAATCATCATCATCATCATTAAGTCCTGTGTGGAGCACTTTGGGCAACAAGTGTCTTCCAGCAGTTTTGATCATTTTCAACACCTTTGACATCCACCCACAAATCATCTTAAGATCTTCCTTAAATGTTTTGTGCCAAGTTTTCTGAGGCCATCCACTTTCCTCTTTCCTGCAGAAGGTATCCAATGATGTGCAATTTTTCGATGCCAGTCTTTAGGCATATGTAAGATAAAGTATAAGAGGGATGCGGTGGCTCAGTGGCTAAGTTGCTGAGCTTGTCAATCAGAAAGGTCGGCAGTTTGGCGGTTCGAATCCCTAGTGCCGCGTAACGTAGTGAGCTCCCATTACTTGTCCCAGCTTCTGTCAACCTAGCAGTTCGAAAGCATGTAAAAATGCAAGTAAAAAAATAGGGACCACCTTTGATGGGAAGGTAACAGTGTTCCATGCGCCATGCCGGCCACATGACCATGGAGATGTCTTCGGACAGCGCTGGCTCTTCAGCTTTGAAACAGAGATGAGCACAGCCTCCTAGAATCGGGAACGACTAGCACAGACGTGCGAGGGGAACCTTTACCTTTAATCTTAAGGTTAACTTTACCATAGGCAAAAGAATGCAGACAAAATCATTCCCTTGGCTAAAATGCTATATACAGTATACCATGCTAGTACACTATGCTAGAGTCAATCTACAATCTATTTAAATGGTGAACTGTATTTTGGATTCATGAAATTTACAGTGGAATGTGGTAGATATCTTATGAATAAGTGGCCTTAAATATTTTCAGCTTTCTGTCAAATGGTCACTATAATATTTATACAGTACTTCTGGATATTTTTATGCCTATTTTCAGCTAACTAATGGATACTGGCCAATTTTAGCAGATTATTATTTTTCTCATTCATAGAAGAGAATGAGGACTTGGGAACTAAGACGAAAATATCTGGAATCTGCACTTTCAAGAAATACTAGCAATTCTAAGTCATAAATATACAACTATTTCTTTCATTATTTATAATTTGTTCTGTATTTTAACTGCCTGTATTTAGTTAGGTGCCATAGTACAAAAAATAAATTAGAGTAGGTATCTCTAAGATCATCACAAAGCTGATCCCAAAAGTTAGCAGAAAGCCACTGGTACTCTAAATTCACTAAGAAGCATTTTAGCACATAAAGCATTAGCTACAAATATTTCTCCACTTATATTTTAACAATAGTAAAATAACTTTTGAATGGGGTAATGCTGATTCAAACAAAAAGAAAAAGCCAGAATGAGTGTAATTTAATTAAAATATAATTGCAGCTAAATTAAATTGATTATATACAGATAATACAATTTCTCTCAACAAATTGATTTGCCCTCTTGCTTATATTAAAAATTATACATTTTCAGCAACTTTTAGAGATGCTCTGGGATTTTTGACCTAGGATTTGAAATTACTTGCAGCTCTGAGATTTCAATTTGTGCACTTCTGATTTGGGCCACTGTGGATGAATACTTCTCCTGTCTTGCAAGTAAAATATACTCTGCACCTTTGTTGTTTTCAGATGAGAAAAGCCACACTGTTATTATTAATAAATAAAACTGATCACCAAATGAAGCAATATTTTCAACAATACAAAGCTCAGATAGAGTAGAATCAGAACATTTTTATATAAACATTTCTATGCAACCAGAAAAATAATTTAAAAAGGAATCTTCTTCCACATATGCTTACTATGGTTAATAACACATTATTGTGTAGAGCTGAATAGTGTGAGTGTTGAGAGGTTTTGTTACAGTTTAGTTTTTTTATTATGAAATAAGCATCTGCTTTGCTGAATCCTCAGGCAATAAAAAACAGCACTGAAAGCTACTCGAGGTGATGGCAGCATGTAACTATTCTTTATAATTCAATTTTTATTATCATCCGTACGTGTTATAGAGACAGGCTTGGTGCCAATAATTTATAGACTAGGTGCTTTCCCACAATTTCCATCACTGAAAAGGATGCATGACAAGAATTTTTAGCCTCCTCAAATCCTGTTTCAAGTGTCTGCGTTCAAAAAAGCAATTCTGCCTCTATTACCTCTATATCTTTTTAAAAAATAAAAAAGGAATGCTAATAGTGTCTAGTAACCTCATGCTCTTTAACACTTGCCAGCAACTTCAGAAGTTTTTAGCAAGATTGACAAAGTCAGAATTACAGAATGTCGCTCTCTAAAAACACTTGACTTTACTCTGCTTCAGGAATGATCATTTTGTCTTTAAAGCCACTTGGGTGCATTTTGGATTTTATTCACAAAAGTCTGACATCTTTTAGGTCTCATGCAAAATATCATCTGTACAGGCAATCACTATAATCACTTCAATCCCACACTAGTGCTGTGAAATCAAAAATTGCAATTCCATTCTACTTTTCATGTAATTAAGAATTTTATCTCATAACGTTTTATCTCATACTAAAAATATATTGTGGTGAACTGAATACATGAATAAGCAATCAGAGATCTACATGACAAGTATGGCCTTCGTTTTACCTGTTATCTCCTCCAATTCAGAATTTCATCTGTTCAGACAAAAGTATCTGGGGTGGAAAGCAACATACAATGTATTACTTGCTAAGCTAGTCATTTTTTTTAATTTCCTGGAAAAAATTTTTATCCTTCCTTGTAAGTATTACTGTGTAGTACCCAGTGTATAGGATCAATCCATTTTTCACTCCTTGAAGATCAATAATATCTAGTGCTTCACAATAAATAAACATTTAAGACAAAGAACTACACAAGAAGTAAACTAAATAATAAACATATTGTATAATGACTGTTGAAGCAGCTCTCCATTATTAATTGAATATATATTCAATTTTTGCTCATTATTCTGTAATCCAATAGAAGGTACAGTATATAACTATGATGTACGATGCTATTCCAGCCAAGTGTTGTGTCCAGGAGATGACAAACTACGTGTTATAGTTCTCTTAATATAGCTATTAGCATACATGGTACATATCACTCATGTCTACAGCATATATATATTCTAAAGCATGGAACAGAACTTAGAATAAATGCATACAGCATTTTGCATTCAAATGTCACCTTGTAGGGGAGATGGGTGGCATAAAAATTTAATAAATAAATAAATAAATTCAAGATATAAAAATGGATTAATCAAATGTAAGGTCAATGTTTAAATATTTAGTTTTCCTCATATGCTCCTCTTTATTATATTATTGATTTAATCAGGTAAACAATTACATTGATATAGCATATTGAGAAAAGAACATGGAAACTCACTTGTTATTAGGTGAGTAATTTAAATCTTATTAATTTCAATGATTTATCTTATTTTTTAATAATAGTTTAAACATATAATTGAGGTAATTCAGATAGCTCATGGTCAAGGCTGATCATTCATGGGTATGAAAAACTTTTATTGTTTAAACTAACATTAATCAATAAATTGTTTGTATAGGGTTTTTTTTTTGTCTGCAATAAACTTTCTTATCTAGCTTGGTAAACTCTGTGAGGCTTCTGCTAAACTCTAGCCTAGGAAATGAACTTAGCTGTGTAGAATAAAAAGATTTATAATTTATTGCTGAGTCTTGGTCAGGGAAGTCCAACACATTCAAGCATTTTGATAATTTAATATAGTATAAAAGTATTGTTGCTATTTTTTGGTGATATTAAAAATCCAGGGAAGAACTGCATAACAATGTATAGACGAATGAACCACTTTCAATTGATAAAATGAAATAGCTCTCCACTGCCAAAAAAAAACTATTCCAAAATAGTAATAAGGACAGTTACAGTGGATAAAAAGGCTGCACAACCCTGTTAAAATGCCCGGTTTTTGAGATGTAAAAAATCAGACCAAGATAAATCAGATTTAGATTTTTTTTCACCTTTAATATAACATAAAAGGTTTATAATTCAATTGAAAAACAAACTGAAATCTTTTAAGGAGAAAAATAACAATATAAACATACCTGGTAAGATGCTAGAGCAGATATTAAACAAATGGATCTCTGAACAGCTTAAAATCAATTTAATAATTGGTTAAGTTCAATAATACACCAGTGGAATATTATGTTCGGAAGTGGATTGAAAACAATGATACCTTTCTTTAAACTGTCAAATATAAATTTTTAGTTTGAAAGCTCTTATAAATTGCCTCATTAACAAGGTCAGACACTGTTGCTTCTATTAGAATTCTGAATAGGAAGGTGAGTATACCAATCAAAACAGGTTGTATTGGAATCCATTTAACTGTCGTATTGTTAACAAAGTGCAGCTAGAAATTAATGGACTATGTTGACATAAAGTGGGAAGAAGACAATACAAACTTTGCATAGAGATTGATACTTGTATCTTTTGAAAAATTTTGGAGTTGTGGATCCATCAATGGGGTAGCAAGAAAGGAAGCTGGAAGCAGGACCTCAATGGCATTGACTTTTTAGCAATTTATGGCCTAGTGTCTACAAGGAGAAGTGGATGATGATATAGAGCTAGGGATTTACCGTGTGTTCCTTCTTTGTCTTCCATTGTGCCTGCTTTTTTGAAATTTATTTAGTTTATGTATTTATCAAATTTCTATATTGCCCATCAACCTTGCATGATTCATGATAATTTTGGTGCATTTTTTTTGCCTTTGATTACACAAGCAATTTTTAGGTTGTAAATCTATTTTAACCATCCTTATATCCACCAGATTTCCACTTTTGGGAATGAGCTCTCACCCATGACTTTTTCTAACAAATTAATTCTTTAAATAGATATATCGGTAATAAACAAAGCTTTTCAACGACCATTTTAACAACTACAATATATTATCCAAATAACACTTTCTAACTAAAAATTTTAAATTATGGAAAATGTATTAAAAACTTAATATTAGAAAATTTACTGGTACAGTGACAATTTCTTGACTGCTCCTCAATATTATATGGTCTAGTAATGTATAAACTATGAAAAAAAACCTTTAAATTTGGCAGAAAACAGGAAATTGCTGATGTTACATTTATTATTATTTTTTCAACCATCAACAGTAAACCCTTTGTGGATCACTGGGTTTATTACTTCCACAGATGGGAGTATTGTGTTAATATTCTCATACGATATAATATAATAACTTGTCCATATACTACTCTGAAGTCTAGTCCTGCTTAGCCAATGAAAAGGCATAAATAATACATCTGGAGAAGGAGAGAATAAAGAACACCATTTAGTAGTTCCTGTACTTATAACTTTGCTTTTTGGACAGTAGATAGCAGGCAGACAAGTAGGCATAAGCCATTTATTGCATGGAATTTTAATAGGCCAGGAAACGCATAAAAGCAGTAAATATTATATTGGTAAACTAAATATAGATTAGGCATTATACCCATCAATTGACATATGTTTTTCTTTCATGACTGATTTCCCAGTCTTTTCTGGGAACAGACCAAGGGCACCAAACAATTCAAGCCACTTTCAGGTTCCTGTCTGGAGGTAGGTAATGCAGCACTCATATTGGATTAGAAGTAAACGGTAATGAAATTGGAAACAGACTCTTCCTGGCTTTATCCAAGATTCTTTAAAAAAACATGAATATTTAAACCCATATTAAGTGTGATTCCAATACAAATATTATAAAATCATATACAGTGCATAGTTAACTATATGCAAGGTCATATAAACATCTTCAATGACATTGCCAGATGCTAAATACTTATATGGTTTCAGCATTCAAATGTGTAGAGTGTAGGGTGAAATTATGACTTAATACTTATACAATCAAGAGATGATATCCTCATTCTCTTTCTCTTCCTTTTGATATTTCCTTAGACTGGATTTTCACATTATTAATGATAAAAGTTCCCTTTTCTACTATTGGTATTTGGACCTAATTACAAAATGATATGGACATAGATAGATAACGGCTTTCTAAGGGTTCACCCGCCTTACTAAAAATATAGAACAACTTGCCTTTATACATGAGCTTTTATATTGATCTACTGTTGTTCTAAGTTTGTTCTGTTCTTGTTAGTGATAAACATAATGTCTGAAAATGTGTTAACAATTCAGTGCTGGATAGGGCAATGTGATATGCTTTAAAACATGTATTCTGAAGATGGCACTAAAATTACTGTTTTTTTCTCTAGGCAGCTTACTATGTAAGTGGACCTAGATGTGCTGTTGACATATTAGACACTGAAGCATTGCAGAAAGCTGTAATGAACATAGTTAGATGCATTTCTATGCAGAGATTTGTAGCATCATGCTATAAGGTTAGAATTAAATGCAATTTTATGGATTGCAAGGAAATAAAGTGACAAGGAGCTTTATTTATTTATATTATGTTCTCTTATAATTATTTTGAAATAATATTATTTAGTATTCTTTAAAAATTTCCACCATGGTTGCAAGTAAGATAGTGAATCTTTTCACCTCCCAGTACTTAAACCCAGTAGTCTGTCCTTTAGTCTTATCATGAAGTCTTTGGAAAAAATATCCAAATGCCCTAAAATGTCTATGCCCACAAAAATCAGAATTGTACAAACTCCAATTCCTTTTTACACTTTTTGGAAGTTTAAGTTGGAATGTTGAGAGAAACAACCTAGGAAAAATGTGGATGTCTTTGAACTATGGAATTATAAAAGACTCCTAAGAATAATGTGGACTATTAAAAAAAAACCCAACCTAATAGATCATCAAACAAATCACTCAAAGGCACAAATGATCAGGCTCAAATTATTCTAGTTCTCTGGAAAAGATTTAATGCTGGGAAAAGTGACAGGAAATAAAAGAAGAGGGTGACCAGCAGGATGTTTGAAGGACTGTTACATTGGAGATAAGTAGGGAATTGGGCAGATTTGAAAGAGCAGTTTAGGGATAGAGTGCCATGGAGTCAATTTAACTTTGTGGTCAATAGAAGTTGAAAACTACTTGATGGCACATCATCATCATGATCAACAACAACAACAACAACAATAAGAAGAAAGATGAAATAATGAATCACCTTATCAGTGGCTACAGCAAAATTTCATAGACTGATTATCTACAACTTCATGACCGAGTTGCCAAAACCATACATTGGATGTTTTGCTAGATGTTTGGGTTCAAATGCAGTAAAAATCACTGGGAACACCAAGTTGACAAAGTTCTTGAAAATGAAAAAGTCAAGATCCTGTGGAACATTCTGATCCAAACAGAAAAGACATATAGCCACACCTGACATCACTACTCTGGAAAAGAAAAAGTCTGGTTCATTGATATTGCAATACCAGGTGATGCACAAATTGAAGAGAAACAGCTAGAAAAAAATAACAAAATATCTTAATTTGCAATTTGAAGTTGAGTGATTGTGGAGAAAGAACTTAATGTTTGTAGTAATAGGAGCCCTTGGAGCAATACCCAAAGGGGTGCCTAGATACATGGAAATTTTGAGCATATTAGAGCAAAAAAACTGCACCTTATTCAGAATTGTCTACATACTCACATGTTACCTTAGTTAACAGCCCTTGGTTAGGACTTGAACTGTTAATTTTTTCCAGTCTCAGACTGTGAATCGAATTGAAGATTAACATTAACAATAATATGACAAATTCAGTCTGAATAACTGGCTGACTGTGCAATGAATCATAAAATGAAATGGTATACAGGTAATTCTTGAGTTACAACCATAATTAAGCCAGGAACTACAATTGTAAGTTGTTGTGGTTATAAGTTAAGGCATGACTGGACTTGATTTTTCAGCATTTTTTGTAGTGTGTTGACTAAGTGAATCCGTTTATTTATTTATTTAAATGAATTTATATACCGCCCTCTCCCAAGCGACTCAGGGCGGTGTACAACAAGATAAAACCATATAAAAACAATATATAAAAGATGAGGATTAAAATACACATTCTCACACCATTAACTTCAGTCCCAAGCCTGCTGGCACAGCCAGGTCTTCAGTGCCTTGCGGAAAGGTAGGAGACTGGATATGGCCCTAATTTCCGGGGGAAGGTTGTTCCACAGAGTCGGAGCCACTACAGAGAAGGCCCTACCTCATGGACCCGCCAGCCTACATTGTTTGGCTGATGGGATCTGCAGGAGGCCAACCCTGTGCGATCTAACCGGGCAGGGAGGCAAATGGTGGTAGGAGGCGGTCCCACAGATAACCCGGCCCTGAGCCATGTAGGGCTTTAAAGGTAATCATCAACACCTTGAATTGGGCTCGGACGCCAATCGGAAGCCAGTGCAGCTCGCGCATCAGAGGTGTTACTAACTGCAGCCTCCGAACACTCTTCAAGGGTAGCCCCAGGTAGAACGTGTTGCAGTAATCCAACCTCGAAGTGATAAGGGCATGAGTGACTGTGAGTAGGGACTCCCGGTCCAGGAAGGGCCACAACTGGTGCACCAGGCGAACCTGTGCAAAGGTCCCTCTGGCCACAGCCACTAAATGCTGGTCCAATCGCAGCTATGTGGCAGATATTTGACTCTTTGAATTCTAAAGTCCCAGAGCACTTTAGCTTCTTCATTTTCTATTACTTTGTCTACTTTGTACCAGTTCTTGCTTACAGGCAAATGTAAGCAGGAACTAGTGGGACTTGCAGCTATTCCAATCACTATTGTTGCGAATTTGTCATGCTGTTGTTTACAATCAGTCTGCGTGATTTTTTTTGCAACAGCTAAGTAAATGGTCCATTGTTTCTTCACCTTCTTTGCATAAGTGGCACTTGCTGTCTGTTGCTGTCTTCTTAATTCTGGCTTTGTATGCATTTGTTCTTAAGGCTTGGCCTTGTGCAGCCAGAATTAGCCCCTCTGTCTCTTCTTCTATTTTCTTGCTGTTAGTTCTTATCAAATCTTATCTTTTTTTTTTGCTAAGTGTTTTTTTTTGTACTGGCCATGTAATACTTTGCCTTGTTATGTCTCTTTCCTATACCTCATTTAGTTTTTCCGTAGGCCAGTTTGGTTTCTCCAGTACTCAGGAAGCCTTCCTGGTACACTAGCTTCAGTGCATCTTTTTCACTGTCCTTCAGATATTCTTCCAATGTCCCTTTTTCTTCTTTATCAATCTGGTGTACTTGCAGGATTCCACAGCCATCAATTTTCCTTGGTAAGTAGCATCTGTCAACATTGCTATGGCATGATTCTTTAAGTTTATTTTTCTTGTCTTCCTATTCAGGGCTTTTAATTCTACTTGAGTGCAGTCCAGTGTTCCAGCTCTGTATCTAATGAGTGAAATTTCCCAGATGTTCATTGACTTGATGGTATTTCCTCCACTGAGTTTGGACTTTAAGAACTTCTTCACTTTTACGATATGTTCCCTTCTAATTTTCTTCTTGACTTCGGTGGGCTTGATGTTGTCAGATTGAAGAATGCCCATCCAGACTTTTGATGTTATTTCCATAAGGCATCTTGATTCTTTCAGTTGTAATTGATTTTCCCTTATTGATGGTGAGGGTGGCACATTTGTCCAATCCAAATTCCATTGCAATATCTTGGCTGTATTTATGGATAGCATTAAGCAATCATTCTATTTCAGATGTTGATTTTCCTACAGCTTCAGATCATCCATGTAAAGGAGGTATGATAGATTGGCAGATATTTTTGATGTTTGATAGCTAGGTAGACATTTTTTGATTCAAGTGAAATGGGAGATTCTGCCTATAGTGTGTAATTTGATTTTCATATCTGCTTATCTTGGCTATAACTGTTATTTGCTGCTTTATTATTTCCAGTCCTTCCTTAATCTTCCTCATTTCTAGGTGATATGTCTTCATCAGATATTCCTTAATCTTTTTGTTCTTCAGTTTCTTTTCTTTCATCTGTTCTAGCTTTCTTGCATGTGATCTTAGCATGCTGATTTTATTATCTAGTTTGATTTTGGTGATGTGCTGTTTGGCTTTTTTTTATTTGTTGATTTTGTATCCAAATTAAGCATTCAATTACAACTGCAGCCATACTGTACATGAGTTGCTTTGTTTGTTGCAATGAGCTGGTGCTTGTATTTGATAACACAGTATTGGTATCTTTTAACATTGTACTAGGCTGTTTCTTTGGAACAAGTTTCAATGCAGACAACCTAATTCTGTTGATTTTGTGTTGTTCTAGAAATTCAGTTATTCTTTGTTTAAATTCCCATGTTTTTTAGTTAGAGAGTTTTTTCTTTTGGAGGAGAAAGCTAGAAGAGGGTGCCTGGATCACGAGTGAAAATGATTTAATAGCGATGCTGGCTTGGTTTGCCTCTACAGGCTGAGTAACTTCTGGCAAAGCTTCGATTTCTTTGCTCGTGTAGAACTTTGCAGTTCTTCCAATATTGCTTACTTTACTTCATATTGCATACTTTATTTCATGTTATAAATCAGTATTATTGGTCTCCTAGCCTCTGCACTGTTATTTCTGATCCTGGATATTTTTCCTTCCTTGAACTGTGCATTCTTTTGAGATACCTCTTCTCCCTGGACATGATTTGCAAAAACAGATAATTATTTCTTTGTTTTCAGTCTTTGTATATTTGCAATGAGTAAACAATTTTTCTTCCAGTAGTTCGGTGGCTGCTTGCTCAGCCAACAATCCTGAGTTTTGAAGCTCATTGCAGTATTGAAGTTACTTAGTTTGGTAATGAAACATCTGCAGGAAAACAACTAAGCTCAGTGAGCACTAAGGACCCCACAGTGTATTCAACTCTAAGTTATAAATGTTCTCTTTTATCTGTAGCTCATTTGTGATCAGATGTCCAGGAACTATTTGTGATTGGATGTCCAGGAACTCCAACAACCTAACATGGCCCTTTTTAACCTGGGCAATGATGGAGCCAGTATGGGCTTCTGTAAATTATATCTTGCCATATTGCTTATGGAAGATACACTTTGCCTGGCTCCTTTTATGAAACGTGTTCAGTACCGTTGAACCTCTGGCATCACTCTTATCTTCTTCAAAGTGCAAAAGTCCAACAACTACACCAAGATTCTTCATTTACTATATAAAGTTCCCCTCTGTAAATGTTTTTATTCTTTATTATATTACATCAAATTATAATCTGCTTGTATCTCATATAAGATTGGAACATTCTAAATTGTAATTTTCAGGGCTAACCTGGAGATTGTTCAAAGTCTCTGACCATTTGAGATCTGTCACAGGCAGAAGATCATTGGGTCCCTGTTTTCAATGCACAGCACTCAGGTCTGGCATTCTCTCTCTTCATTAGTGCTTAAAACCTAGCCTAATTACCTGTGACAAAGTAGAAGAATCCATATCACTTTCTCACTCAGAGCAAAACTTATAGCTTCCAGGGAAATAAGCTTGGGAAAATTGATGGCCACCTATTTTAAGATCTCACTTTTCAATTTTACTGACTTGCCAATTTCCTCAACCCATATTGCTTAATCTATCTTTGCAATAAATTACAAAGAAAATAATAAACTCTTATAAAAAAATTATAACTTCTCCCCACCCTACAAGTTACGATGATCATCACATGTTCCTAAGACTTTTTTCTTTCCCATATTTTCTCATCTGACAAGCATCAGGCTGGCTTTTTTATTTCTTATTTTATTTTAAAAGTTATTAAACTATAGATTATTTTGAAGAGAGTCAGTAGTAGCAATGACTACAGTTTTTTGAGAAAATACTTCAGAGTTTATTATTATACCTTTTGTATGTTTGTGTACACTCCTATATTCTTGGTGACATAAAGGGTTGCGCAGCCCTTTACACTTTTCTTGACAAGATTTTCAGAAGATTTTCAGAAGTGGCTTGCCATTCCCTTCCATAAACTGTTCTTTTAAGTTAATTTTCAAATACTAGAGGTTTAACTTTTCATCTTTCTTTTTAAATACCACTTATCTCTGGAGCGGAAAAGGCCACAAAGAAATCTCTTATCCATTTATATGATTCTTTATCAATAGTGCCAAGAACTTGTATAGCTGGGAAAGATTGTTTAGGACAATGTTTTTTAAACTTGGCAACTTTAAGATATGTGGACTTCAATTCCCAGAATTCCCCAGCCAGCATCCACACATCATAAAGTTGCCAAGATTGAAAAACACTGATTTATGGAATATCCATTGCATGACGAGCAGCTTGAATAATAATGGATTAGCTCAGCCATTTATTAACCCTCAGCAAATTCAAAGACAGTTTTAGAATTCTATCACGATAGCACTATTTTGTTGGCATATAGGTTAGTAGAACAAATTTGTCTGCACTGGACAAATCTGCGGGACCGCCTCCTGCCACCATTTGCCTCCCAGCGCCCGGTTAGGTCGCACAGAGTGGGCCTCCTGTGGATCCCGTCGGCTAAACAATGCAGGCTGGCGGGCCCACGGGGTAGGGCCTTCTCTGTTGTGGCTCCGACTCTATGGAACAGCCTTCCCCCGGAGATTAGAACCATATCCAGTCTCCTACCCTTCCGTAAGGCGGTGAAGACCTGGCTGTGCCGGCAGGCTTGGGGACTGAAATGAAAGTGTGTGACTGGGTTTTAACTTTTGTGTCTTTTTATATTTTTTT
>JANHJO010010376.1:231123-243209 GCA_032468235.1 Pseudoxyrhopus heterurus
CTCAGAAGGATGGAAGGCTGAGTCAACCTTGGAGCTGATGGGATTCGATCAGCCAAACTGCTGATCTGCAGTACTCCTCTCTTACCACTTGAGCCACTGCAGCTCCATAATGCTGGTGAGTAAAGTCAAAACCTGGCACCTGTAGGGTCAATTATGTAACTGCCTGTATCTGGGCATTCAGCAACCCATTTGGCTTTCCACAGTATGTTGATGTCAAAGTTGTTAGACAGCTGTTGAGTGAGTGCCAGAGAGGGCTTCGAGGATTTTGCCAATTGATAGATGAAGAAGATCAGTGTGCACAAGAAGACATAACACCTATTTACACACCAGTCATAATACAATAAAAAAAGTTAAAAATAAAATTAAAAGACTAGAACAACTCATCTTCAGCAGACAAAAAACCCAAATGTTCAGGGATTAATATCAAACAAGCTGGGATAAGTAATATTGGGCTAGTCATTTTTGCCGAAGCCCTACGAAAGATGCAATGGCAAACCACTTCTGAAATACCTTGCAGAGAAAGCTGTAGGAATTTGTCCAGGCAGTCTTTGAGAAACAGACAGAATTGAACTGGAATATAAAAAAACACTTCGATAAACTATCTTTCAGATAAATATAACTGTCAGATAAATATAAAAATATGAACTGTCAGATAAATATAAAAATATGAAGAATAAGGGATTAAAAATGTGTGCATTGCCTTGTTATCTTCGATCTGAAATTGGTCCATTCAGCTGAATGCCTGAAAAAGATTTCAAATTTTGGGGGGAGGGGGGAGGGAGAAGATACGTATATTGGCATCAATGTTCTTCCTTTGATCTCCATGATTTTGGTTAGAAGTCTGAAAGAGAACTGTAGTATATTTATATTACATAAATTTGAATATAGCAAACCACATGATCATTTCTTGATTAATGCAGATAAATTAAATTGCTGTAAGTATATATCTCATTAAGACATTGAACTGCATATATACAGTAGAAATAAATCATACATCTGCCTTTAAGCTTTTCATGGTTTAGGATCAGTTAATCGAGGGACTGTCTCTTCCCAGTTTTTTCTATCTATCCAGTCTGGTCAAGCAGGATCATTTTTCAGGTCTCATAAATCAAGAAAGGCTAATTGTTAAGAGTCTTTAAAAAGTGCCTTTTCTGCTGTAACATGCAGCCAATGGAACAACCTCCTTCTGGAGCTCATAATGGTCCTGATCCTGCAGGAATTTTGTAAGATTCTGAAGACTGGTTCTGGTTCTGTCAGGGTGTAGAGATTGTGCAATCTTACTGCCTAACCTCAAGGTGTTGCATAACCCTGGGGATACATCTCGGTTACGCAAGTGATTTGCTTGATGTTGCTTGGCTGCTGTGTATTTTAATTTTTGTAATGTTTATAATTATTTTTATTTTATTTTAAATGTTCATCACTTGTTCAGATGATGACCATGTAAAGTGGATAATTTTTTAAAAAAAATCCTATTCTCTACCTTCTTGTTTTCAGCCAAAACATAATATACACATCACTCTGGTTGTTTTATATATTAGCTGTAGGAAGTGAAAGTCATGAAGATAGGCATTCTATGGTCCTAGTAGCCTATATTGCATATTGCAAGATGGTGGTAGGCTATTGCTTCAATCCTTATGCTTAATATCAAGTTGAATGTTCTTAATTAAGAAACTATGACTATTCATAAATGAATTCCATTGTATTCAATGCAACCTATGTTCTTACCCTGCAGTCATATAGTTAAGTATATTTGGTTTATTGTTTTTTTAAACTCAATATTCAACATTGTGAGTTATGATGACCCTGTGAAAAAGTCTACCCTTTCAGGAAAAAAAATACAGAATAATAAGCAGAAATAACAGTTGACACTTTAGTTCTGGCAATAGCAGTGTTAACAAAGCTCAAGTGATAAAATCATCTTAGTAATCTTTTAATGAACACAATAGGTTTGTACCTGTTTTTCATCCAAAGACAGCAGCCGTTATCTAGCATGAGAAGATTGTGTGAGAAACAGAGGCCCACCCACAAAAGAGCTGTTGCCACTTCTATACTTCTTGTCACAACTTCCTTTTCCAAATCATACTCTTTCCAGTCATTTTAGTTTGAGATGGAACAGAACAACTACAATATTTATAACTAGGTAAATCTCTTATTATATAACTTCACTGGCAGGCTTATAAACAAAAGTGTTGATGAATCTTAGGGTGAATAGAATGATTACAAGCAACGGAGAAGCCAAAAACAGCATTCCTATTTATAATGAATAATGTTTAAGCAAGATTTCAGTTTTCAGGCCTTGTTCAATTAATCTTCTAATGCAGATTCTTTATTATCTCTACTTCAGCTATTGATATTGATGTCCAAAATGCAACATTTAAAATTAACAATACTTTATTCCTTTTCATTATTTGATATGTACTGTGTGTCATATTGCTGTTTAAAAGAAACATTCAGTTGATTAATAAAACATACAAACAACAATAAAGTAAAAAAACCTCCCATAAATAATAACATCATTTATCATTAAAGACCCATCTAAAGAAATGAATAAATTTTTCAAAAAATCAGAGAAAATGGTGTCCAAATGCAACTTTCAAGACAGAACATTCCACAGCTTAGAGATGGCACTTTCTCTTATGTTTAGATGACAGCTTGAAAAAATCAAAAGTCTTTGGAAGAAACTTTCTTGGAAATTCTAATACCTGGAAGGGTTCATGATGAGAGAAAATATCAGGTCCAAGAATAGCACCATAAGTTATTCAGGAAAACAAGTGAAACTAGAATTTAGAAAACATGACAGTCATGTAATCCAAGAATTTAAATTCAATCACTTTTTAAAATTATTTTCATATAGAATGCACTACAATAGTGACAGTAAAGAAGACAGGCTTGACAAGACAATAGAGCAGTGGTGTCGAACCTTTTAGGTTTGTGTGCCAAAGTCATGCACGCGCAAGCACGCGTGCGCTCCCACATGCCCCCCACCCACAATGCAATGCGCCCCTCCCCTCTGCATATGCGCACGTGACCCCGGGTTTTTAGCTGAAAAAAAGCACGAAAAACAGCTGTTTTCCCAGCTTTTTGCACCTAAAAACCCGGGGTCGCGTGCACATGCGCAGTGGAGCTGGGCTGGCTGGCGGCAGGCGTGCCGGGCGACATAGCTCCACATGCCATTTCAGGCACACATGCCATAGGTTCGCCATCGTGGCAATAGAAGCTAGATCTTTTTTTTTTTAGGTCCTTAACATCCAGAAAATGTTCAGAAGTGCTTAGACAGACTCCCACAGATTATGAGTAGCAGGAAGTCATATATTGAAATCAGGCTTGCAAGGTTCTGTTATTATAGCAAATCTTAATAAAAGTAGTTATAGACATCCTGTGGAGTTGTTTTTATGGTCTGATCTACTTAATGGGGGCTGAATCAATAAGTGATACTAAGACTGTTGTGAAGCCTGATTGGGTGCAGGAATGTTAACAGCCTGAACAATAGGAATAATTGTGCAAATGCACTTCTGGCTATAACTGATATCTGGGACTCCAATTAATTTGAAGATCAAAGGCTGAAAATTCTACTCTTTCAAGGATAACCTATTACTTCCAGAAAAGATTGAACCTTTGCCCTTAAATCTGATTTTCAAAGACCTGCAATGCAATTGTCTTACTTAATGTAGCTCATTATTGAATTTACCAGCCATTAATAGCTTCCTTGGAATCAGCAAGAGCACTAAAGTAGAATGTGTTTTCTATTCCATTTTATTTGATACCCTTTTATGTTCTGAGGCCTGGTATTGTTTAATGTATTCATAAATGATTTGGAAGTAATAAAATTATGAAGAATAAGATTAAATGAGTGGGTTATACATTCTTTGTTGTTGTTAGTTGCGAAGTCGTGTCCCATGGACAACTTTCCTCCAAGCTTTCCTGACCTCTACCATACCCTGGAATCCATTTAAGCTGGCACCAACTGCTTCAGTGACTCCATCCAGCCACCTCATTCTCTGTCGCCCCTTCTTCTTTTGCCCTCAATTGCTCCCAGCATTAGGCTCTTCTCCAGTGACTCCTTCCTTCTCATGAAGTGGCCAAAATCTTTGAGTTTCATCTTCAGGATCTGGCCTTCTAAAGAACAGTCAGGGTTGATCTCCTCTAGGACTGACCGGTTTGATCACCTTGCAGTCCAAGAGACTCGCAGGAGTCTTCTCCAGCACAAAAGATATATTTAGGTAATACTTAAAAGCCTAGCCAAAGAAATGCAGCTTAGCTGTTCTCTAAAATGCGGAAAGATGCTCAACATATGGAAGTCTGAAAGGCTAAACATCCTTTTAGACTTCCATACTTTGAGAGTTCTAAAATATAGAAACAGGAAAACCAAATATACGCATCAATTTGTGCCTGAAAACCAGCTGATTTAGCTACCAGTTCGCCCGAACCGGTAGCTAAATTTAGCAGAACCGGTAGCTAAATCATCTGGTTCTCGGGGCCTAGATTGATGCGCGTACATTAATTTGTGCCCGAAAACCAGCTGATTTAGCTACCAGTTTGCCTGAACCGGTAGCTAAATTTAGCCAAACCGGTAGCTAAATCAGCTGATTTTGGGGCCTAAGGAGATACGCGTGCAGCGTGCGTTTGGCACATTTTGGGTGCTGAAAAACTCGCTTATACTCGAGTATATACGGTACATGACTTTGATATCATGTATTGATTTTTCAGAAGTAACCTGACATACAATGTACTATAACATCAACATGTGTTCTAACTAAAGCATAAATCCGGCCATTGCAAGAAAATATTTATTTTGTGTATTAGCCACAAGTGCACAAATACCCAAATTTTCATAGTCCATTTTCTAGAAATCCAGCAATATCTAGAAATGGTTTCAGTCTTTGGATATAATCTTGCTAGGGGGATGCAACCCATTAAAGTGATCCTCATATCTAATTTTCTTCTGACAAGTAAAAACAGCATCTTTGTTATTCTTTATCCAATCCATTCCCTACCGGACAACGTTTAGAGGCATCGTTTCCTTGGAGACATATAGAAAAGAATCAGACAAATTCATATCAGACAGTTCTATCAATGGTTATTAGTCATGATTCTTCCAGATTCAAAAGCCTCAAATGATAGCTGCTAAAGAACAGTGAAAAATGCTATCACTGTTGGCTGCATCAAGTGATTCAGAAAGCTATACTAAATAGGTCTTTGGCCTGATTCATCAGGGCTGTTATTTTCTCAAATTATTATTTTTTTAGATTGAAAATGGAACCCATTATATCTATCAAAGTCTATGACTAAGAACACAAGAAAGCTTCACAATAGTTCAAAATTGACTCTGGACCTGCCTGGTCTCACATCAGGAGCTGAATTTGGAAGCTGAATTGATTTATCAATAGTTCCAATGTGGCATATATAAAATTGCAACATATTTAGTTTTTTTTCCCCTCTCCTGAAGATCCACAGCTCTGTTCCTTTTGCTAGCAAGCATTCCTGCTTTGTCTCAACTCTTTTCAGTCACCCACATTTTATATTTCAAGATGAGCAGTAATAAAGAAAATATTACTAAGAGGTGATGGGGAAATGGAAATAGCAGTAGTATGGAGGTGATTTGACTCTCAAAGGTATTGCATATTGCATGAAATCAGCTTTATACCTCACAGAGCAACAATTTTCTATTTATTTATTTTCTGCATATTTTAATATCAATGTTTTTATTTATTCATTTCATTCATGTATTAGATTTACATTCTGTCTTTATTTTGCATAGAACTCAAAATGCCATAGAGTGCTCTCTCTCCTTTTATTTTCGCTTCAGCAACTAGCCCATGAGATGGGTTGGGTAGATGACTGGTCCAAAATCACCCAACTGGTTTCTGTACCTACAGGACAACATTTTGAATAGTGGAAATTCAGTTTCAGAAACATCTGGAAAGCTACAGATTTTCTAACCTGACTTAAAATTCCTAGGTTGTTTTCCTCACATCTGCCTTAGACATTGTCTGTGTTATAAATACCATAAAATGAAGTAGAGTCTATATCACAAATGTATTTCATTGATAAAATATGAATATATTATCAAATCATGAATTATAATCCATCTAACATCCACTGGATCAATCCAGATAATCACTGGATAATCATCTTTGTTCCTATTTAGTTGTTGATATATCAGTCAAGGAATTTTAAAAAAATCAATCAGTTGATTATACAGCTGGAAGGAAAAAGGAAAAAAAATGCAATGCACTGACTAACCAGAACATTATGCATGCCAATTGGAGATTTTTTGCTTTCTAGATACTGGGTGGTGCTGAAATTTCAGCCCAGAGAAACATCAAGCATAGTTCGTGTTAAAACTGCATGGACAACAGTGTAGTACAGACCATTCCAGCAGAATTACAGCAACTGGTCCCTGACTAAGGTGTGGAAGACAGCAAAACAACTGTGTAGATGTAATCTAAGTATACTTTTCTATTTTAAATCACGTAATTTCTATCCTGCTGTTGTTAGGAAACAGAATGTATCACTTCCTTTTGATATCTTAATATGTAACTAACACTGTCAATATAACCTACAATCCTGAAGTGATTGTCTAGATAATTAAAAATGTGCATGTTCCTTGGATCTTCCTCAAGAAACTGGTTTTTTTCATCCATTTCTCCATTTTAGTGTTGAAATCATTTCTGAAATGTAACACAACCTTGAGTTTGCTATTCCTATCACAGCATATCATTTTTATTCAGTACTAGCTGATGACCAGACATTGCCCGGGTATAGTCAGGGCTGACAGGGTTAGTAGCTGTATGTGTGTCAGTTTTGTTTTCCTTTCCTTTCCTTTCTTCCCTTCCCTTCCCTTCCCTTCCCTTCACTTCCTTTTCTTTCCTTCACTTCCTTTCCTTCCCTTCCCTTGTGTTTCTCATTTCCTTTCCCTTTCCCTTCCTCCTTCCCTTCCTCCTTTCTTTCGCTTCCATTCCTTTCCCTCTTCCTCCTTTCCTTTTCTTCGTTCCCCTGCGACATGCTGCAAGCAGCATTCAATTCAGTGTTCTTTGCCTGATTTGCATGCCTTGCCTCTATTGGCTGGAGAGTCTCCGATTTGCATATGTTGTCAGTTGGTCCCTGGGCAGCTGCAGTTCCCTCGCACACGCTCAGTTCAGTTTTGTTATTTTTTTGATGCGAGTGTGCACTTTGACACCTTTTTTCAGGGTGTTCTGGGTGTTTAGGGGTTCGTGACCCTGACAGCGACCGTCTGCCTGCGGAAAGGTATCTGCGTGCTAAATTTGGGGAGGATTGGGAGAGAACTGTGATTTTGTATAGAGCACAAACAAATTAACTCCCCTCCCCGGACTTCTCTTTTATATAGATTGAGTTAATATTTTGAAAGTGAAATATAAGTAGTAAGCCTGCCTGAGGAACTTGTACTGTATCATTTCTGGATCATGATTTTACTACTGTATTTGAGGGTCTTTCCTCAGTGCTGAGTTGGATGACTCTCCATCCATCTGGAATTGGCACAGGCCTGTAATTGTGACATCGGGTATCCCAATTGCTGACCCTCTCCTGCCTCAGTCAGTTGATTTGTCACCAGGATGCTGAGTGACAAAGCCTAACAGATTTTACACACCCCTTTGGATGGTTTCTAACTAAGGAGAGAAATGTCACTTAACAGCTGAGGATGATTAAGTCTGTTTCCCTCATGGATTTCAGACAAAATAATAGCAACATCATTGGGACAAGGCAAAGTGTGTTTTCCTAGTAGCAACATTGTCCATTTCCTATATCTTTCTGATTTAAAATGTTCTTTGAAATGTGTTTTGTATGATTATTACTTTCTATGCTGCTGTTTGATAAACATTTGAATTAATAGGCCTCTGGTTTAAATCTATGCTTTTTAAATTCTGTTCCTTTATAATGCTTGGCTATTCGTGTGCTTAATACATGTGAAAATGCAATTTATCTGCATGCAGAATAATTTAGACTCCCTGCAGCCTATAATGATAGATGACAGGTGTGTTTCACATTTTCCCATTCGCCATGGGAACTGGAGGTGATGAGAATAGTCCATCAAAACTAAAGGAGATCAAGTAGGGGAAGGCTTAATTAAAGAAAGATTGCTCTTCCAGAGGTTACATCAAGCATCTGGATGTGGTGACTCTATTGCGCCGGATACAGCCACCTCTGGGTTTTGGGAAGCTCTGTCCCCACCGAGTGGCCTGCAAAGTAAGTGAACAAAATCAGATTCATCGGGACTATTGTAACCACTAACAGGGAGGAGATTACAGGGATTCTTGATTTAATTTGCCTGTCTTTTAGAGGCTGGTGGCCATGAACATGCCATTGAACTCAGATGGAACTGTCACTTTCAATGCCACCCTCTTTGCTCTGGTGCGTACATCACTAAAGATCAAGACAGAAGGTAAAGCACTAATTTAATGCAGGGAAGTATTTTGTACATGAAGATAGTTCCAGTTTTCAGGCTTCTAATTAAGCTTCCACAAACCTTTTCTCTGTTCTCAACAGCAACTCCTATGTCCTACTCTAATCCCACATGATTAACGGAAAGACTCCTCCCTTCTCTCCACTTGCTTTTGTTTTGCTGGAGTAGTGAAAAAGAAATTAGATGAATATGTGATACTGTAAAATAATACAGCTGTTTTAGAATCATACATTCTAAGGCTGTCCTAAGATGCTATTCTCAAGAGCCAGCCTTCCTATTTTACTAAAACAGACGATAATGACAGTGGCTTTATGCCTGCCATTTAAATTGGCTTTCTCCAAAAACATTGGTCACTCGATTAGTCTAGACGACTGGGAAAAAATTTGGAATAGGAGCTATAAATTAACGTTAGCTTCATCCTATAAAGAAAATATGTACAAAATGCTTTATAGATGCCACTTCCCACCTGCTAGATTGGCTAAAATGTACCCAAATTTAAACTCAAAATGTTGGAAATGTAAATCAAATCAAGGAACATATTATCATATGTGGTGGCTCTGACCATTCGCCAAGAGATTTTGGAATAAACTTAAAAATTGAATTGAAGAAATGACTGACCAAAAATTAGATTTAAACCCGGAAATTTTTTTACTTGGAATGGTTCCGGGAAGGTTTAGTAAAGACATATCGTATCTAATGATACATATAATAACAGCAGCAAGAATCACCTTTGCACAACATTGGAAATTAGATAAAAATCCAACAGACAATGCACTGATTAGCAAAATTTTGGACTGCGCCAAGCTAGACAGACTTATCTTGTTATTAAAGGACAAAGGGGAAAATGAATATTATAAAACGTGAGATTTATGATACAACTGGTTGAGAAATAGATAACAGGGGTAGAGAAGAATAGAATTGAGGAAAGTATTCTAAACTGTGGAAAACGATATTTAAAAATGTATAGAATCTTGATTTGTATATGTGTAATGTAATCATTTGTAAACCATGGTAGATTTGTCTTGTCACACTATAGACTGATACTATGTTAAGTAATAATACAATAAAACATTTATTTGAAAAAAAAAGAAAAGAAATAAGATAGGATGAAAGTACAAAGTGAATGGTCAAAATAGCCATTGATAAAATTGTCCTTACCCGGACTCTGCCATTTTCTTGTTTATGGATGCTGATTGCTTGCTCATACACATATACGTTCACAAGTTTCACATAGGAGACAGCTTTGTTATCTCCTCGGTTTTCATTCTTTATCTCCACGGAGAAGGGGACAAGACTTTGATCGATGCCTGTTGACTGAACGAGCACATAGGAACAAGTGCCCTGGAAGTCATAGCTGTAGCCATCAAAGGTATGGCAATGGGGGTCCCCCCAGCACCAACAGTGTCCCGTGTAATCCGGGACACAAACCGCTTGTCCATCCTTGACCTGACATGTCTCCTTGGGACGGCAAAGCTTAACTTTGCAAGGATCTGGGGGAAAACAGAAAGGCAGAACATAGAATCATAGAATTATAGAAGGGACCTCAGGGGCCTTCTACTCTAACCTCCTGCTCAAGATAGGAGATCTTATTCCATCCCAGTCGAATGGTTGTCCAGTCTATGTTTGAAAACTTCCAGCGATTGAGCGCCTACAACTCAGGTAGGCAAACTATTCCACTGATGATTTGTTCTAGCTGTCAGAAAATTTCTCCTTACTTCTAGGTTGGAGCTCTCTTTAACAAGCTTCCACATTTTACTTCTGGTGCTTCAGAGAATACGTCCTCTGATAGTCCTTCAAGTACTGGAAGATAATTATCATGTCCCCTCCCCCCAATCCTTCTCTTTGATAAGCTGCAGAAAGTAGAAACTAAGTCTAGAAGAGAATCGGTATAAGAGCTGCCACGGCGCAGTGGTTAGAATGCAGTATTGCAGCCTAACTCTGCTCACATTGCCAGTTCAATTCCCTCAATCCTGACTGGCTCAAGGTTGACTCAGTCTTCTATCCTTCCAAGATCAGTAAAATGAGAACCGAGATTGTTGGGGGCAATAGGCTGACCCTGTAAACTGCTTAGAGTGGGCTGGAAAGCACTGTGAAGCAATATATAAGTCTAAGTGCTGTTGCTATTGCTCTCCATACGTCTTGAAATGTATACCTCTGCAGCTGAGACAACATGCTTAATCTGGTTTCACAAGTAATGCATTTTCTAGGTTATATTGAAGCATAAACTAGCTTGGGTTCAAATAACCAAGGCTTGCACTCCATGTGAAATCACCTCCCCTCAAAAAATCTACCACATATTAAAACTAACATGTTGAGCAAATACAGTATAGCCATTATGTTAGTTAGTGTCTTGGTTAAGCATGTTGAACAAGTACATACTAAGTAGATGTTGTATTAGACTTAGGTATAAATCTTCACAGCTGTATAAATGTTCAGAAAGGCATTCTGAGAAATAGAAAGAATTAAAGTCCCTCCCGTCGCAGCTATTGAAATTGAAATGCATGCATTTCACACAGCACTGCATTCAGCTTCAGTCTATATATCCACAGGATCATTGTCTAGCATGGCTGAACTACTGGTTACTCCAAAGACATCCTGATGGACGTAAAATCCTATCTTTCTTTCTCCATCCATCAAGTGCTCAACAGTGAGGTGGTATCACCCATTACCTATGTTCTGGCACTGCATAATTCCACCTTTCACCACACAAGCTTCATTGGCCGCACAAGCGTGGTCTTCACAGAGGAATCCTTCTGGCCTGCAGACACAGCTCTCCTTGCAATTATTTTGCAAGGTGGGCACATTAGGCTGAGCGTTGGGAAAAAAACAACCACAGGTAAGAGAAAAGGATCCAAAACCACTTTTTTAAAAAAACAATCTCACTCAGGAGCCAGGTTCGTGTACAGAGGTGGTGTTCAGCTGGTTCTGGCCGGTTATGGCGTACCGGTAGAGGAAATTATGACCAGTTCAGAAAACCGGCAAATTCCACCTGTGACTGGCCCCTCCCACCCATCCTGTCCATTCCAGGAGTCCGCACAGGGGCACCCAATCGATCTATTCGCTGCCTCCCAGCCTCCCAGCTGATTGGCCTGGTCGGTCTATTGCTGCCACCCAGCCTCCCAGCTGATTGGCTGGGTCTTCTTTTGTTGCCCTGCACAGGAGAACGGACTTCAAAAGCAAGTTAGTGGGGTGGGGAGGGAATGGGGATTTTGCAGTGTCCTTCCCCTGACATGCCCACCAGGCCATGGCCACCAAGCCACGGCCACCAAGCCACACCCACAGAACCGGTAGTAAAAAAAATTGAATCCCACCACTGTATCGTGTACTTCTGCAATACTTCCACCAGCTTTGTGGAAGAAGCAAAACTTATTTAGAAACTGCTCCACAGCTACGTGGAAGGTTCCTAGAGTAGGAGATCCTCATGGGTTCCTGGACATGCTGTTTGCCCTGAAGCTGTAATTCCTTAATGGGTTGAGGGAGAGGAATGGAATCCCCGATCCTCTGAGATACGTATTAAGAATCCATAGAGGGATCATGGGATTAGAACAGAGAATAACAGAGTTGGAAGGGACCTTGGAGGTATTCTAGTTCAACCCTCTGCCCGAGCAGGAGATCCTATACCAGGGGTCTTCAAACTTGACAGCTTTAAGACTTGTGGACGTCA
>JANHJO010010376.1:248420-258725 GCA_032468235.1 Pseudoxyrhopus heterurus
TCTAATGATTGGTATTTAGGGAAGCTTTTTGCAAGCAAAGAAGCTTTTTGTATTTTTGTACAGGTAATCCTTGACTTACAACAGTTCATTTAATGACCATTCAAAGTTACAATGGCACTGAAAAAAGTGACTTATGACCATGTTTCACCCTTACGACTGTTGCAGCATCCCCACAGTCACAAGAGGCCAGGCGAGGATAAACACCCCTTGATGTGAGTGACATCGAGTTGGCCATGCCCACCCAGTCATATGACCACCTAGCCACACCCACTAAGCCACACCCACAGAACCAGTTGTTAAAAAATTTGAAACCCACCCCTGCTTTCACCCATGCTGTGTTGATGTAGCAGACTTCATTCCTATCCATTCTCACCTATCCATTCCCACCTTCCAATACAGTTAAGTAAGCAAACATCTCTGAAATTATAATGATTAGGAAACATTATAGGGTACTTCTAATAATGGAATAGTTCCTGTGATCTTCTGTTAAGTCTCTCCATTAGCTGAAATTAACAGTGGAAAAACATCATTCTAAATCTACTATCTGCAATAGGTCTAAGTGGTTTGTTCCTTCAACTGAATGTCTGGTTAAGATAACAGCAGCCATGATCCAGTCTCTTGTCTGATGCTGACTTGAGAAAATTGGAAAGCTAAATAAATGAATACTTCCAAGACATTGGATTTGCTAGAAAGAGTGAGTTAAAATTTTATAAAGACAGCAGTATAAAATAGTTTATAGTTTAAAATAGTTTGTTATTTTGATTGAATTTGAGGGATTTCGAATAGTACTTAACATGTTTCAAGAAGCAATATGAATAATTCAGATTCATTGACAATTTAGTTTCTTGGGGAAAAAAGAGTTTACTATAAAGTTCTTTTCTACCTGTGTTAAATCTTTTACAAGAAAGATAACCCCCACATTGGTCTTTTTAAAAAAAAATGCATGCTCACTTTTTCTGGCTTGGTTTTAAGTGACAATAATATCCTTTATCCCATAACACTGCCCTATTGTTTAGGATCCATATCTATTGGTATAGCTTGGTCTCCTGTCTTATTTACTGAACACGAAGAATGGCATCTGATATCTAAGCACAAGACTTTTGTATATTGAAAGAAAATTAATTATTCCATGTCTAATTAGCACAGTGGTTAGTGCCTGTGCTTAGGTCCCTGTTTAAGTGGTCCACATAGATATTGATTGCATTTTTTTGGAATTGTCTATGATTGTATTAGTTTTATATATAAAACTAAGTTTATTTGGAGAGAATATAGTACAATCGGGGTAGACCTACTGCTGTTATACACAACACATGCAGGACCAATTATATATTACACTGAGCCATAAGGCTCAGTGGTGTATGTGTTCATGGACATCTGCTGAATCTACATGCAAGCAGGTACTGTTAATGAGCCATACATGGCTTGGTTAACCAAGCTTAGCATGTAATTCAAATGCCAGATGCTGCTTTATCTGTTTCTAAAAAAAGTTTAGAATAAAACTTATAATAATTTAAATGATTAATTAAAATAATTAATTCTTTGTTAGAATCTTGCATTTGCATAAAACAAATTTTCCAGCACAAATTTTCTAGCACAGCCCAAATGATAATTATGGGAAAAGCCACAAGACAATTAAACATATTTATGCCTAAACCAGACTTATAGACTAGGATCAGAAGTGGAAAACCTGTGGCCCATCCCACCACAAAAGTTATGGCTACTATGTCATCCTGAAATGGGCATATATGACCTTTGGGTGGTTTGGAGAAAGAGTGGTGTGTTTAGAGTCAAAATGATTCTGGTTCTGGTGATATCAAGATATTACTCATAACACTGAATATGTCCTTAGGCATAGGCCAAAGACAAAGTGTCTCCAGGCTGTAAAAGTTTGCCCACTTAAGTTTAATGTGCTACATGGGTGATATTTTATGCTTGACAATCAGGAAATCTTCTCTTTATATTTCTCTCTTATATATGCCCTACTTTGCTTCTGGTCTGAAATTTCACATATCCCCATTTGGCCCTGACTATTGGCAAATGAATTCCCAAGCCTGTACTAAGCTTAATCTAGATTTTAAGACTCTTTATGCCAACATAAGTCAACATCAATAAAGTAAATCATAGCCCTTCAGGCTGCTCTGTGTAAGATACTGGACATATAGATCCAAATAATATTAAAAGACTTACTGCAAAAACACATTGGGCTGCTTTTATGAAGCATTGAGAAAATTACTCTTTAAAGCCAGCTTGCAAATAGCTAAGTCACTGTTTTCAAAGCAATAGAGAAGGGAAGTAACACTCTTTGCTTTGATTAACCAAGAGATGCTATGAGCAGTAGCCACTTTCTTTAAGGCAAAACTACTAGTGGTGATGAAGCATCTGAATTTTTTTGTGGTGTGTAAAACTTTTATAAAATATGCTTTATAAAGTGAAAGAACATGTACAAAACACCATTCTTTCAATGATTAAAACAAATATATTTCTAGCTGCAGCAAAATCTGAATTCTGAAATTATTTTATCACTTTGCTGTGATAAAAGTAAATAAAGTAACCAAAATGATGGGGAAAAGTGAACAATTTCCATATAAAGATTTTATTTTTTAATGTTTTAAATTAATTTAAAAATACACTATAAAGATACAGAAATTTAAGCATAGAGAAAGTGGAAAGGGCAAAATCAGAATCACCCAATTATGATAGCATATCAGAAAACGGTAAAAGGAACTACTTTTTCATGTAATACACAATTAATTTGTACAATTCTCCTATTGTGTCCTGTATTTCTCCTGTATGATGTAGTGGATTGACTGATTGATTGATTGATTGGCCACCCAACTATAGTGCAATCTGGATATATATCTCTATATCAGGGGTGTCAAACTCATGTCGTCATGGCAGCATCACGTGACATATTGGGACTTTTTTCCCCTTCACTAAACCATGCATGGGTGTGGCCAGCATGTGACACATCCGGCCCACAGGCCGGGAGTTTGACAGCCTTGCTCTATATATTGTCTCTTGAAATGGATACAAAGGAACTCTGTAATGTCCTGTGAGCTGGAGAATAAAACTGACAAAGCACTCTATATTCTATTTTAGGCTTTTTATTTGTTTTAGAAATACAACTATGTATATACTCTTTTTGAGAGATTGTTGAATAGCAGATTTCCTGCCAATATATGAGAAATGTAATGTACATATTGCATTTAGCCATTGGCATACCACTTCAAAGTACGAAGGGCCAATTGATCTGGTCAGTGCTGTCCAACCTGTTATCTTTCACATGTGTTAGGAACTGCAGACCCAGAATGTGCCAGGTTGGGGAAGACTGATCAATAAGGGGAGACAGTATAGTTTTGGTGGTCTTCTCACTGGAATTTCAATTCTTTAACAAAGATAATGTCAACAGAATTTGTAAGAAGAAAGAAAATGTAAGGAATGCTAAAGTCCTAGTATCTTTAGTATGTTTATTCAATTTAAAATCAGAACACAAACCAAATTATTTTTGAACATGTCTTTTTTGCTAAACATTTGAGAAATCTCAACTCAAGCTCCATTGGGTATCCAGGCCCACACAATTGGGCAAGATCCAGGAAGCAAAAACTATACAAGATTTAGTAAAGTGACTTTAAGCTGGGCTTCTAATAACATGAAGAATGTGTTTCTTTGTTTGTCTGTTTCAACTGGTAGTATCTAAGCTGTGCAAGTTGATATACCCCTGTGTGAATCATCTGCTACTCATATAACTTTGTGTGCAACTGATTACATAAGTCATGATTGGATCATATGTTTAGTCCCATGTTATTCTAGTTAACACTCTTTTAAACCAAGTAAAACTAGATTGTTTTAATCACATGTCAAGTTTTTGCAGGAATGAAATTTAGACAATTTAACTGGCTGACACATTTTTTGCTTAAAATATAACAAGGTTTTAGAACAATGTTGATTATTGTAATTAATATTTGAAATAACTTTTGATTTATAGAGCACAGCAAGCTTTTCTAGAGTTGTACATGAATGTTACACCCTTTGTTAAATGTATCTTCAATGACTTGTTTTCAAAAAATACGCATTTGTTGGATGTGTATGTGCGTATTACACAGACATACACACAGAGAGAGTTCCCTATATTTCTTACAAGGATTTTTTTTTTAAAAAAAATGACCTAAAAGTATTGCTCGCATTCCATGATTTGTGGTAATTATCCATAATTCCTCTAAAGCACAGCATGGGTAACTGCCCAGCACAATTACTACAAAAGAGAATCCCTCTGGGTATATTATCTTTGTCATTACATCAGCAAATTATTCCCCTAATGATGCCGTGTTCTACAGCTGCCTCTTAATTGCAGACAATCATATAAAAAAAACAATAATAAAGAGGTCAAGCTGCTCACATTTAAGACTTTAATCTTCAACCACATCAAGAGATTATTAACAAATATTCTGAACAAATGTGGATCATGAGGAGAAAAATGCTGAAAATTACTAGAATACAAAGAGGTGAAACTACCGTGTAGGTCAAATAATACAATTTCTATTTTTAGTCTGAAGAAAAATTGATCACTATGTAGAGAAAACAATTCAAATATGGCCTTCATTTACCTAAAACATTTTAAAATAATAAAATAAGCTATATAAAATCTACTTTAATCTCATTACAAAAATACTCACATATACATATTTAAAAACTACACTGAACACATAACACAGAATTCATGTAGGATTCCACATTTAAATTCCATTGAGATTTAAACTCGCCTGAAACAATCAACCTAAAAAAGCTTGATTCAAGACTAGATATCTATCAGCATTGTGTTAGACAATTTTCAGCCAATCTCCAACTTTCTCTTTTTGGAAGGTTGTTGGTGCTCAGCTTCAGAGGTCCCCAAATAAAGCAAATTATTGAGACCCTTTGCAGTCTGGATTCAGGTGAGGGTACTGTAGTGAGATGGCATAGGTCACACTTGTGAATGAGTTCTAGAAAGCTCAGGATGGGAATTGTGCAACTTCCTGGATCTCTCAATAGCTTTTATTACCATTGAACATGGTATCCTTCTGAACTGCCTTCGGAAATTGGAATGGAGATACTATTTTATGATGATTCTTCTGCTTAATCCATGGCTAGATTAGTTGGTGTTGGGAAGGGAAAGGTCAAGTCATAAAGCCCTGAAATGTGGTGTCCCTTCAGTCTTCGTTCTTTCCTCTCTCTCCTCTTTAACCCTTACATGAAACTGCTGGATTAGTTATTTGGCAGCATGGGATATGATGCAATGATGATATCCAGTTAGACATTTCTACCCCTGCCCAAATAGGTGATGCTGTTATGGTGCTGACTGAATGCCTGTGATTGTAAAGTTCTGGAGAGCCGATTTTGATTCCACGTGAACATGACAGAATAGCTTTAGGGCTTTGATTCACTGTCCCACTAGTTCAAATAGGATGTATGTTCTCCAAATCCCTTAAACAGTGGGACCTACAAAGTGTGCCTTTTCTGCCCTACCTTATGGAACACCCACCACCTGGCATGCTGGCAGGTCCCCACCCTTTTAGCATTAAAATATGGCTCCTTTTCAAGCACCGGGATAGAATAGTGAAAGTCTGTGGTTGATTGTTGGGGACCCCTGGAAGGTTTATTAGATTGCCAGGCTTTTAGTTTTAGTGTTGATGTTGCTCAGAGTTTTAAAATGGACAGCCCTAAAGATTTTTCAATAAACAAAAAGAAACAAAAATAGCAGAATAAATTCATATTGTTCTTTTCTCTCCTTTTTCTCCTTGCCTAAACCAATTTTAGTAGAAAATGAAGAAGACAGTATTATCAAGTGCACTGATAAATAGGATTTGTGAAGGTGATAAAACAAACTGGCTGACTCTCAAGAGAACTTATTACACCAGTTTTTCAAAATGTTTTTATATATCCCTGAAATGTTTAGATGAAAGGTGTCAACTCAGCATAACTTCTTTTGTTTCTGTATGTATTGACAAAGGTTGGCTAGTTGGCCTAGAAGTGATGATGCAACTAAAAAAGTTATTTATGTATTTATTATATTTTTATCCTGCCTTCATTACTTTACAAGTAATTCAAGGCAGTGAACATATTGTTTCCTCCTCTTATGTTCCTCACAAGAACAACAACCCTGTGAAGTTGCTTGGGATAAGAGACCATGACTGGCCCAAAGTCACTCAGTTGGCTTTCATGGCTAAGGCAGGACTAGAACTCATAGTCTTCTGGTTTCTAGCTTTAACTACTAGACCAAACTAACTCTTTAACTTGAAAGAGCCATGGTGATTAGAATGTAGTATTGCAGGCCAATTCAGCTCACTGCCAGGACTTTGATCCTCACCAGCTCAAGGATGACTTAGCCTTCCAAGATCAGTAAAATAAGATTGTTGAGGAAATATGCTGACTCTGTAAACTTCTTAGAGAGTGCTATAAAGCGCTATGAAGCAGTATATAAGTCTAAGTGCTATTGCTACCATGTTTTCCCCAAAATAAGACCCATCCTGAATATAAGCCCTGGCCTGTTTTTTTTGGAGTGGGCCTAATATAAGCCCTACCCCAAAAATAAGACGGGGGGGATGAGCATGCCAGCACAAGAGGTGGCGAGCATGCAGGGCCAACAGTGTCCAACAGCAGCTGCAGTCCACTCCTTTGGTGCAGTGCAGATAAGCCTGAGTGCAGAGGCAGATGTGGTGGGGAGACATGTGATTCAGATGTGCTGCGTAGCTTCCTGGCTCATTGGAGGCTTTTGGGAGGCTTGCATGGCAGCACTGGCAGCAGGTGGACACAGAGACATGGGGTGAGGCAGGTGATCCCGATGCCCTGTGTGGGTCCCTGCCCTGGCATGGCCGCAGGCAACCCAAGAGATGATGGGACATCAACCCAAGAGATGATGGGTGGCACATTGGGATCGCCTGACTCCTCGTCCCATGCCTCTGTCTCCATCTGACTTTTTGCCCAGAGGGAGACTGAAAGTTTCATCTGCTTGCAAATGTGGCTCTTTGAAACAGAGCTAATGGCTCCATTTCAAAGTGCCCCATTTGCAAGCAGGCGAAACTTCCTGTCTGTGCTGGAAGAAAAGTGTGTCTGCCCTAGGAAATCCTGTAAACCATTGAGGCCATGGGCAAGCAGATGGTGGGAGGGAGCGGCCAGCCAGCCACAAAATAAGACATTCCCAAAAATAAGACCTAATGGATCTTATTTTTCTAATATACAAAATCTGGTCTTATTTTTGGGAAAACACGGTATTAAATATATTTAAAATTAAATTACAATCTTCCCATAAACATAAATGGTTACAATCTATCTTTAATTTCATCATCTGTTTATTTTTTCCTTCTTAACCAAAAAAAGTGATTTAGAATTTGTTCAATTTTATTTCATTTAAATGTTTGTAGTTGTTTATTTCACTTTTTCTAAAATAAAAATAGGGAAAGTCCCACAATAGATACTTTGTACATTTATATATTAAAGTGCATCTTCAAGTGATTTCAGTTAACTATGCCACATATTTTAAAAATCCTTTTTACATTTCAGTTAAAAATCTTATCTTCCATTATGCACCAGACTTACACAATTCAGGCAAAACTGGCTTTATAAAAAAAAAAAAGATTTACTAAAGAAAACATGGTGTAGTTGAGTCAGGATAGCAGTAAGAGTTCCACAGCCAGAAAACACATAGTACAGTTCAAATTCTTTTTTTCTTTCTTTTTTTGGCAGTTCAAATTCTTAAAAGTGCTTTCTCGTCTCATGTTGCAAATTCTCTAACGTACCATAAATTTTATCCAGAATTATAACCTTTTCCTTGGTAGAGTAACAAGACTTTGGAATCTGAGACAGAAAGTTAAGGCCATGTATGTTGTGAACAAAATCTATGGCCATTGATTTATATATATATATATATATACCTCTTTTATCATTCAGCATTTCGTCCAGGAATGAAAACTGGTGTAGGGTATTAACTTTTTATGGAGTCCAGCTCTTTCACCTTTTCTGAATGCTCATATTTATGTTAGATGGTATGATAAAAGGATGGAAAGAGGTTAACTGACATAGTAATGTGATTATAATTTTCTACATTAGGTTAATTGTAGTTAATTACATTGGAACATCTACCCTTGTCATCATTTTTGTATTTAAAATATATTCATTGCAATTGCATGCAATTACATCCATCATGTAATTATTTACATGGTCTCCAGAACAACTTGGCAATATTAACTCTAGCTTTGTTCCGGTTGCTGATCTTGTTCTTTTCCAAGCTATGATTTAAACATTCTTATTCTATTCTGCCGGGCAGCAAAACAAACAGGAAAGGAAAGGGATTCAGACAATTCATCAGATATGTTCTGTAAGAAAAGTGACTATCAATCTCAGCTTTTTACAAATGCATTCTCTTAAGCACATAAAGGAAGAAGCTGCAGAGTGTATTTTTGTTAGCTGTGGAAAAAAGTTAGATTAAATAAATTCATAATATTTATACTAATACTAATTACTTATGATTGAAATTTATATTCTTAAAAAGACCATAAGCAGCATATAAACAGTGCAAAATCAAATTTATAAAAACAACATACACTCAAACCAATAACAATAGTAAACCTGCCTATTTAGTTAATGCACTGAGGAAAAAGATTCATGACAATAACAATTGCCTACTAAGAGAGAAGACCCACCGTATTCTTAATACCAAAGGCTTTTTAGACAAGCTGAGTATTGATGGAGTACCTGAAAGTGAACAGGTTTGATATTGACTGCATACCAGGTGAACCCTGTTCCTAAGGAAAAGGGCATTCACAGAAAAGACATATCCTTATGGTGTCTAATGATGACAAATCCTTCAAAAATATCCTCTCTATAAAAATTGCTCATCAGATCTTTAAAGGTAATTATTAGTACTTCACATTGCATCTGAAAGCAAACTGGCAGTTAATAAAGTTCTGACTATACTACCAGTGGTATTATAGAAAATTGAGAGGCACTTTTAACTATTTATGCTGCTACACTTTAGATCAACTGTTGCTTTCAAATGGTTGATGGTTCAACATCAACACAACGTACAGCAAATTGCAACAATCCAGTCAAGAAGTGACCAAAGCATTAATGTACTGATACAGATTTTTTTGAATTAACAAATAATAATCTCTATTTAATAACTTTAAATAGGACATGAGGATATTTCAAATTTTAGGACAAAATAAAATTCAAACTTGTTGTTGAGAATTCTGTGTTGTCATCTTTTGCACTGATCTTTAGGAAGTTTAAGCATATTGAAAGCACTAGATGGGTAGCATTTAAATTAATCAAAGCTTTAATCAATATTCTAAATATTTTCCTCAGTATGATTATTGTATTATAAAAATAATCACAAGACTTTGGTCAGAATCCAGTTTATTATTAAGAACAGTTCAGCTGATTCAAACCAATGGAATTAATCATGTTTATATTAGATTGTAGCCTTTAGCCCCAGACAGCTTAAATACAGGCTTAATGACTAAACTATAAAATTTCTTTGAGTTATGGTCCACTGAACATGATGAGGTTTGCTTCTAAGAAAGCATACAGAGGATAAGGCTGAAAATTACTGAAACTCAAATCACTAATAAAAAATGTTCCACACAATTTTGATACTTTGTACAATACTTCACTACTCTAAACTCATGTAAAATTTTACTTCTTCTATCATTAAGCACTATGGTAAAAGGTCTGATTCAATCACCAGAAGGTGATTTTTTTTAAATTCAAGCTAGAAGAAAGAGGCTGCACAAATTAACTGAATGTTCTGTAGAACTATAGTTTTTCATCCTGTAGTTTTTACAAAATCTTCACTTGGGATTCCAAATACTGGGAGAAACCCAGATAAAGAGAATTATGGGAGCATCTTTTTGATGACCTGTTACATACGTAGCATTCACTGCTTAAAAAGCCTACTTGCAGTTTTTTTTAAAATAATTGCTTGGCTTTGATTTGTTTTCGCCTTTGTTTAAAAGAGAATTTAAACAAACAGCCAGGAAAATACCACAAAAAATAAGAGAATTACTAAATGTTTTGAGATTGTATCCACTAATGTCATTTTTTCTGTAAAATATAATTTTTGTTGCATAAAAGACTTCCAATGTGTTTCTTTGCTAACCCATTGCAAAATCTAAAGTCTACTTTGCTTTTTGTAAGGTAAAGGTAAAGGTTCCCCTCGTAGATACATACTAGTTATTCCCGACTCTAGGGGGTGGTGCTTATCTCCATATCACAGCTGAAGAGCCAGCGCTGTCTGAAGACATCTCTGTGGTCATGTGGCCGGCATGACTA
>JANHJO010010378.1:2687-15037 GCA_032468235.1 Pseudoxyrhopus heterurus
ACTTGCATTTTTACATGTTTTTGAACTGCTAGGTTGGCAGAAGCTGGGACAAGTAACGGGAGCTCACTCCGTTACGCAGCATTAGTGATTTGAACCGCCAAACTGCTGACCTTTCTGATCGACAAGCTCAGCATCTTAGCCACTGAGCCACCACGTCCCTCTAACCATGCCTACATGGGATTTCTTTACTCATTCTTGAAGCTGAATAGAAACTGCTGGAATTTTTGCTGGTTCCATGCAGTTGTAAAAAATGTGGGAATTTATTCCTTATGTGTCATATAACAAATGCATATCCTGGTTTTGCTGGGTGTCTTTGGCAAGAGAAGTGATAGTCTGATTTATTCACTAGACAATTCAATTCGCATGGAAAAATCAATTCAGTGTTACCACATATGCACTCTTGCCTAGCCATGTTAAAGCAATTCACAGAAAAAAAAAGTCAGTGTGAACTGAGTTGGACAGTTCATGTGTTATATTTTGCTCAGAAGTGCAGACTTTGGATTTACACCAGCTGTGAGATAACATTGAAATTATGATATGTTTTTTTTGTGTGAAACTGTAGTCACGTTGGCTGTTAGCCTTCTGCTTAATCCCAGCACATTGTATGGGTAGGGATGGTTTTGCTGCAAATATTACACAGTTTCTATGGGGTTCACACATTGTACCAACCCACTGGTATATTCAATAGTTTAATACAGAGGTGTTAAACTTGATTTCATTGAGGGCCACATCAGTGTTGTGTTAGACCTCGAGGGGCTGGGGTGAGCGTGACCAGAGTGGGCATGGTCAGTTCAACGTCACTTGTGTCGGGGGCACCTATGGTGGCCCGAGCACTCTGCCAGAAAAAATGGGCTTCCAAGCTCCGTTTACAGCTGCAACGGCCTCCTGCAACACTCTGGGGCCCTCCCTCATGCGGCCCTCCTGAGCTCTGTTTTCACAGGCAGAGGCACTGTGGGCTGGTCCTTCACTGTTTTCAGAGTGGCTCCACGGGCCAGATCTAAGCACCCAATGGGCTGGATCCAGCCCGAGGGCCTTGAGTTTGACATCCCTGGTTTAATACATCAAACCAAGTCAAAACCACTGAAGCTACTGAGTAATTTTGACTTGTTTTGATGCATCAAATGATTGAATATACTTTATAACCCTAACTTAGGACTTAAAAACCATACTGAAAACTAAATATGTCTTAGCATGGCATGCAAAACCCAGTCATAATAAAAGTTAGGGCTGGAGAACTGGTAGATCTCCATGACAGGTATTATGTTTATTTCCAGGCAATTAAAAAAAAAGAAATACATTAAACCACAAATGACAACATGACTGATCTTGAAGAGTTAGACTAAAGATGTGGATCTTTAAAGACTTTCTAAAGGTGGAGAGAGCAGGGTCTAAACACAATTCCTCTGGGAAGATATTCCATTTAGACAATGATGAAATTGGAGTACTGCTCCCATAATCCCTACAACCTTTATGGTACAGTTCCTGGGAGTTTGAGTTCAGCAACATTTGGAGAACAAATACAGTTTTTGCTCCTTCCTCCAATAAAGTTTGATTTTGATTACAGATACCAGCATAGTTCCCTTAAAAAATGTCCTTAGTTTGTTCCAATTAGGTATAAAGCCTAAACCTGGCTCAGAATGGGGGCAAATGGGAGCACCTCTAACTCACAATAGGGCAGATACAATCAATTTCCTCAGTCTCAGTTTCAAATCTTCCACTGTTCTCTGCCATATGCTTTTCAGGAGTCATTGTGTATTGGAAGGATAGTGCCACATACTGGAAACAGTGAATAACATTTAGAATAATATGGTACATCTAAAATTTGTTCATATAATATCTTGGAAGTGAACTTTTGGATTGAGGGTGCATACTCAAATAAGGATAATGCATGCAATATTCTGAATGCTTGAAAAAATGGAAAGAGTGGAAAGAGAAGTTGTGCTTTACTATAGTCAACACCTAGAAAATATTAATTAGATGTATATATTCATTGTTACTACAATAATTTCTCATTCTTATCCAAGACTGCTTTTGCAGTAATACTGCATATGATGATACTCTCTTGAAAATAATTTATTTTACCTTCCTTTACTTAATCTACATATCAAATTTTCTACTTCTCCCTTTTCCAATCCTTTCTCTTCCTTCCTTGTTTTTACAGTATATTACATTCCAATTTTTTGGTTTGTTTAAAGACAAATAATCTCTCAGATATATTAATTTTACTTAGTTGTATAGTCTGCTTCTCACTCTGATTTATTCTTGCTGTAATTCATTATTTAGCTTTGGGCTTTTATATCTATAACTTAATGTTTTTCTTCTCCCTATCTTTGTTCTTGTAAGCACTTGTTCTTCTTCAGTCTTATTTTGCTCTTACTTATTGATGGGTAAATGGTCAGTGATGTCTCTCTATCCCTCCGTATGAGTGGATTAGACATCACCAGAGAGATCAAAGATGAAAAGGGTGGAGGAAGCACTCAAACAAATTGTGTTGGCATAAGGCTACTGGGAATTTAGGAAATGCTGTTGGCTGAGCAGGAGGTAACTATGAGAAAAGACTAATTAAAAAAAAACTGTGTCGATTTCCATGAAATTTGGCAGCTCAGTAATGCTCTAACTCTCCTGAAAAATACAAACCCATTTTTGAGAAAAGAAAACACAGTATAGGTACCTTTATGTTACCTTTCTGCTAACAACTCTTTAGAGTCATATAACCATTATTGTACCAAAATAGCATGGTATGGAATACTGATGCCACACTCAGTGAGTAGGGGAGGGCAACAAGTGAAGACAAAGTTTATTTAACAATAATTTTATTTATCTATTTATTTGTTTGATTTTTTTTTAAATCCCACCTTTATTATTTTATAAATAACTCAAGGTGGTAAACATAACATACTCTTTTGTCTTCCCATTTTCCTCAGAATAACAACATATGAGATGGGTTGGTCTGAAGGGGAATGACTGGTCCAAGGTCACCCAGCCGGTTTACATGCCTAAGGTGGAATTAGAAAACAGATGGTGATGATGGCCATGGTCATGGTCATCTTTGCAATAATTTTTAGCTTTTTAAAAAAAAATTAATGGTGCACTGCAGATGCCAGCCCTTCCTACATCACCTTGGCTACTTGTATGTCCTATAGGGACAGATAAGTGCACAAGTAAGATGATAAGCAAAAAGGCAGGTATTCTATAGACAACTATATAGAAAGAAAGTATAATATCCAAAAGGTTCAAAGGTTAAACAGTCAGAATTGCTATACTCTTCACAGGAAGACCTAGCAAAATGATTGTCAGTGATTTCTTCTTGGTTTCAGCAATGCACACAACTGGGGATTACTATTCTGTTAATTTATGCCAAATAGATGCAGGGAGTGTCAGCTAATTTACAATACATCTCATAGACCAGGAATCTATCCTCAGCATCCTTTACCTCTGATAATAACAGAATTTGAAGACTCTTTTCCACTGAGGCTGGATGAATGATTGCTGCTGGTGGGCCTTCACATATATCTACTGACCTACTTTGGACAACATTGGAACCCAGGTCAGATTTGACATCGATAAAAGGACAGTGGTGCTTATGATACTTACAAGCTTCAATGCTCTACTTAATTGCAGACATTAAGAGTTTATCATCATTAACAAGCTGATGATAACAAAAATATGTTCACATAGGATGGTTGAGAAATACGTGATGAATAAGTCCAGTCATCTTTTTAGCACAGTTATGCATCGGGTGACTTTAAATGAGATTAACTACGAATCATAGATATTTTGTTTTTTTCAGTACCCTGTTAAGTTGAGGGACTGATTCTTCATCAGCTTCTTAGCATTGCACATTCAAAGCACTGGCTTTTCTGTAGGGGTAAGCCTCATCCACTTGTCACATGCCATACTAACAAGGAGATACTTATAATCTTGGCCAATAGCATTTCAAATATAATCTGCTTCATTGTTGAGAAAATGTCCTTCTATCAAGGGGAGAGATAGGGCATGGGGGAGGTCATAAAAGTGTTTTCAGTGTTACACTGTAGACATTCAAGGTAAGTTCAGATTACTTGTTGTAATACAGAAGGACTTATGTGCCCCCTAATACTTTTCAATTTCAGGACTGCTTCCGGACTGATACTCTTCCGTAAGGCACTTAAGACTTGGTTGTGCCGGCAGGCTTGGGGTTGAATTTGTGATGAATGAATGTTTATATTCTTTTAATCTTGTTGACATTTTTATATTGTTTTTAATTATGTTGTATGCCGCCCGGAGTCCTTCGGGAGTCGGGCGGCATATAAATTTTATTAATAAATAATAAATAAATAAAATAAATTCATTCTGCCCCCAAATACTTTTTCCTAAGTGTTCATTAGAATGGGCTAAGTTGTCAAGAAGAAAAAGGAAGGTACAAGGAACAATCAGAAGATCTCCTGCAGTCTGAAGAGCTTTCTTGGGAGCCAAGAAAGTACATCACCCGAATCCAGGTTGGGTACAGTTTCTGAGCAGACAAAAAAGAAGATAAAGAAAGAAGTAAAAGAACTAACTTTAAAAGACTAGAGTGCCAGGCAAATAAAAATGGATTTTAATGAGAGCAACAGCAGAGGGCAGAAGAATAGCATCAAGTAAAGCAGAATCAAAGCCAGCAGTCAGAATGGGAGAACTAGATTATGTGAGATACACACAGTTTTGCTGAAATTGGCCATAGTCATGTACAATGACAAAACAATAATGCCCATCAGCATAAATATTAACAGAGGAATAAGGGGCTAAAAGACAAGTTTAAATAACAGTACAGGCAAGGAATTAGATTCTACGAATTCTAAAGCAGCATATACTGCGTAGACAGAAACACATTTCCAGTACGATGCAAGATCCATTTTTAAGAAAAAAACAAATTCCAATATCTTGAATATCAGGATGAAGGAGAAGTTCAGCAACAGTTTAAAAAAAACAATCATGAATGGAAAAGCATCATGAGGAGAAGGGGTAAAAGAGGAGAAGGACAAAAAGAAAAAGGAAAGAACAACAGGTGACAATTCAGGAGTGCCACTTCTAATTTGTTCAGTTACTGGGGACTCAAGAGTGAGGCAAGGTAATAAGAAAAAGAGCCACTATAGCATGGGGAAGAGAAACAAGGAGAACAAACTTCAGTTCAGAAGGTTTGTCCACTAAAAGGGTAGCTGTGAAAAGGGGGGGGGTGCAATTGGCTCCAGTTTGTAACTGAAAATTGCATGTCCCCAAGTCAGATCCAGTAGATTATTACTTTCAAAAGAGCTACAAACATTGCTTTGATTTGCTTCAGGGAGATATCATAGCACCACAATTCAGCAGAGCATTCACAGAGGTCCATTGCTCCAGGCTGATATAAAATACTGTATGAAGACAGCTATTTCAACTGGCAAATATTCCTCCCAAATATAGTCCTGTTTCTGTACATACTTTGCACATGCATAGAAGTTGTATTAGTAAAATATGCAGCTACAACCCACTGGTTATAGCAATAGCAATAGAGCTTAGATTTATATACCACTCACAGTGCTTTACAGCCCTCTCTAAGCAGTTTACAGAGTCAGCATATTGCCCCCTACAATCTGGGTCCTCATTTTACCGACCTCGGAAGGATGGAAGGCTGAGTCAACATGGAGCCAGTTGGGATTGAACTCCTGGAAGTTGGCAGAGTTAGCTTGCAATACGAAATTCTAACCACTTCGCCACCATGGTTCATATGTTATGTTATGACACATGATTCCACTTTGCATTTAGAGGTATTTCAAAGGGACATTTGGCTTGAATCTGTGTTGAAAAAAGCCTATTGAAAGATTTGAACATTTGTCAGGGTTGCATTTATATCTCACCTTCAGTCTGAAATAGATGGCTGGTTAATGTGTGATGAGGACTGTCTTCTACTGCTGAAACTGCACTTTTTACTCCCTGGACTAGGTATCCTGCCAGGAAAGGCTAGTGTCCTATCTCTAGGGAGAGGACAGAAGCTATTTTGGCTATTCCCAATAGCAGAAGGTGTCATTTAGTGTGGTGAAATGTAGTCTGAATTCTCAAGGGGGAAAGGCTGCATTCCAGAAAACAAAGATACTATGGAGCTTGGAAACTTTAGTCAGAAAGAAGAAGATTAAAATAGCTTCACTCTAACAATTCCCAGCCAATATCTATAATTATGCAAATAGTTGCTTATAGACAGAATTTGGCAAGATTCTGTCTATAGGTTTAAAAAAATGCTCAAAAGTAAATCCACATGTCATTCTTGAGGCTTGATATCACAACTTCTTTTGTCCTACTAAAATCAGTCAAACAATAAAGAAGCAATCCCAACATTCAAGCTCTTTGCCTATTCCCAGCCATAGGACACATTCAGAGTATAAAAGCTACTGTAGATCTATCCAGGAAATACCAGAAAAGCATAATCCAGAGCCATTTCAGGAGATGGTTTGTAAATGTAGATAAATCAATGAATTATCCTAATAGGCTTAAAGGATTCTTCCCAATACAGTCCATTCAAGTTGAAATTTATAGAACCTGTAGAGTATCAGGTCATTATTAATACCCATAAGTATTCTTCTGCATCAAAAAGAGTAACAGATTAACCAAAGAATAAGAATTTGCTGCTGATTAATAAGATCTTAAATTTATAGCCTCCTCTAGCTAATAGTAGGGCTGGTCATACCTGAACCTTTGATTGCTTTGGGAAATGACTTGAATTCTTTCCATTGATTTCTGAGTCAATCAGAGGATAGCTCATCTATCTTTAGTTTCCTCCTGAGTTAATAGGTGTATAAAGCACACTTCAGGTTATATTCAAGTCTGAAAAATTGGTATCTTCATTGATGTACCTCAATTGCTAGTATCTGTAGTCCTAGAGGTCTTGAAACTGATGCTTCTCCATTATTCTCCATTATTCTTCAGTGAAAAAAGGTGTTTTCCATTTCGTTGTTGATCACTCAGGACAAAGAAATGTTAGGAAGGAAATAACAGTAAAAAGCTATCTTCATGAATGTACTATTTCTGAAATTGGTCTAGAAGCATTTACCATAGACATGATAAAGATGCTTCCATTAGGCATGCAATCATTAGTTGCTTGCTAGAGTCTTTGCCAAAGCAAGACAATTTCAAATTTGCCAACTTGTCTCCTGATGAGAATCATACAAAGCCTTCCAGAAAGTATGTCATTATTTTGGATTGCTTTTAAGTGCATAAGCAGGTCAAGGCAACACTACCCCTTCATTGTTTTTGTGGAGTCCCCAATGAGATGGTCTACAAATTTGATAGAAGAAGATCAGATGAATTTTTTTATGACATGCTGAGAGGCAAGCATTATGGGAATTTGGTCATTACCAATTTTACAATCCAAACATCACAAGGAGTTAAAAGAAACTTGTTATAAATAACCATACAACTAGAATTTACATTTTTTTTCTTTCCTTATGTCCCATTTTAACATTTCTTGACCACAAATAAAATGCACTAGCTGAAAATAAACTTATATAAATCTATCCTTAAAGATCATATCTTTTTTTAGATGAAAGTTCTCATTTTAATTTTGATTCACCTTCAGAATGAAGGTATTGCATTTACTTTTAGCATGAGGATACATGCAAATGAAATGTGTGAAATTTCATTTCATCTGTAATCTGGTTATTTTAGGAATTTAGGAATTTTAGATTTAGGAATCAGGTAAAAAATTGGAAGGCCACTTTTATTCAGAGTTAAAATAATGGTTTTTTTAAGTGTGTGTGTGTGTGTGTATGTATGTGTATACACACACACACACACACACACATACATATATACTATATACTATATACACATACATACATACAACATTTACAAATGAATAAGATTCATTATTGGCATAGTAGTACATCTGATTCTTATACTGCTAATAAATCTAGCAGCTTCCATAACTGAAGCATGTCATCTTCCCACTCCCCTTTCTTAGCAACAGTGTTTCTTGAAAGCAGTCTGAAATCAGTGCATCAAGAATTTAGCAAGGTACTGATTTGAACAATAAAACATCAAAAGATCTAACAAAATGGAAATAGATTTTAAAACAAATCAAGTCCTAACTAAACAAGGACTTTGATCACAAACCAGTGAAACACCTAAATTATGTAACAGTTGTTGGCAGCACTGACTTGAATGTTAAAAACTAAAATACTTAGCAGCAAGAGTAGGCTATGAGGTCTGGGCTGGCAAAACACAGATGATCACAAGGTGGCAGCAAAGATATAAAATTTGGGTATTTTTTGCTGCCAACTGGTGGACATTTGACAAATCAGAGCTGACAGCCCGAAGAAAAGATCTACTGAAGAGTAGCATAGCATCCCTGGATAATCTTGTAGCCAGATCAGGCATGAGAGAGTGATGCGCTCACCAAATGGCAGAGTAGCTGTAACTCTAATGTGAAAACTATATAGAGGGAATAGCTCACTGCTAGAAGTCTGTTATTTGGGAAAGGGTAAGACTAGATAACTCTGAGACTTACAGACAGTGGTGGGATTCAAATAATTTAACAACCGGTTCTCTGCCCTAATGATTTCTTGCAACAACCAGTTCACCAAACTGCTCAGAAAGTTAACAACCGGTTCTCCTGAAGTGGTGTGAACTGGCTGAATCCCACCACTGCTTACAGACTAACACTCCTGCCCCAATTCCATAGGAGATTAATAACTTATTGCCTGGACCCTGACCATCATGTGTGTGTTTGTTTCTGAACTGATTACTCTTCTCTGTCTTTTCCTGATAATAAATAACCCTAGCTGGAATTTGGCTTGGTTTTATATTACGTCAAACTCTAGATAACTTGAAATACTATGTTTGCTGGAACGTAGTAGTACATCCAGGCCAGCAAGTTTAGAGGAATGTCTGAGTTGTTCGCTGCAAGAGATGAAATCGATCCACAAACAACACCCCCCCATCATTGTCTAAGGGCGATTTCTGAGTTCATTATCCCCAGCCATTGTATAATAGTATTACTATTACTATTATTGAAACAGATTGTCTCTAAAAATAAAAGGGAAAGAAGATTCAATATATTATAAAACATGGGAGAAATTTTATATATGGCTTGGAAATAAGTATGGAGAACAGATATGGACTAGCTTGAGAACAGTTGAATGTATATATGTATAGAGAGAATTAAATGTATAAGATGCAATAAATTATAATTGGCAACCACTTATGTATGTAATCTTTGGTGTGAAAATGGAATTTTATGTCTATTTTTTTTCTTTTTGTGTTTTTCTTTTTGTCTTTTCTTTTTAAACAATAAAGTATATTTTTTTAAAAAGAAACATGTACGTGCTTTTCACTTTCCTGTCCTTTTTCCCATCGTTCTGCTACAGATTTCAATTTTAAAACTCAGGAAGGACAATTGACACTAAATATTGGGAAAAACTTTTCCCCCCTTATTTAGTACTTTAACCTTTGCTAATTAGCCAGAATTGTGGCTTGAGCAGCTTTCACACAAAGCCTTCACCTATTGGAGTGCAAAGTATCCAATTATTGTTCCATATTAACAAGATAGACTTTTGACTTCACCTTAACCTACTGAGGACAGAAAGCTCAAAAGTAATGAATGCTAATGAGACTCCTCACAAGTTTAAATGAGATGCAGATGCAGGATTCTTTGGAATTACTGAATACTAATACTGTCTGAACTAAAACTATATATGATAAACTTGCATTCTCACATATGAAATGTAATGTATAGGTACCAGGGATAGCAGCTGCCAAGGCAAAACAATAAGTTGTGATGTGGGAAAATAATATGCCAGTTTCAGGGTTCAAGCATTGGCCAAGGGATCTAAAGTTTCTGCTACACTTCCCTGAATCTCCTTTTTTGCCTTTGAATTATTCCGAGAATGACAGTTCTAAAAATTGAAATCACATTCTAAGGCAAACTTCCCAGATCTGGATGCCTTCTAGATGAAAGGATCAGTTCCCTAAGTTCGTAGCAATACTGGTAGTCCTCAAATTCTAACCATTTGTTTGGCAATGGAGTTATAATGGCATTGAAAAGTGTGATTTATGACTGCTCCTTGGACTTAACGACTGTTGCAGCACCCCCGTAGTTGCATGATCAAAATTCAGGTATTTTGGCAATTGGTATGCATTTACAACAGCTACAAAATCCCAGGGTCATGTGATTTGATTACCATTTGCAACCTTTCCAGCTAGCTTCCGGCAAGCAAAGTCAGCGGAGGAAGTGGGAATTGCTCAAGAACTGTAGTGAATTGCTTAACCACCGTGGCAAAAATGGACGTGAAATCAAGCATAATTCACTTAACCATCTTGCTTAGCAATGGAAATCCTGGTCATAAATCAAGGACTACTATGGTGACACAGTGGTTAGAATGCAGTACTGAAGGGCTAACTCACTGCTTACTCCAGGAGTTCAATTCTGAGCAGCTCAAGGTTGATTCAGCCTTCCATCCTTCCGAGGTCAGTAAAATGAGGACCCAGCTTGTTGGGAGGCAATTTGCTGACTTGGTAAACCACTTAGAGAGGGCAATGAAACGGTATATAAGTCTAAGTGCTATTGCTATGTGTACCTGTGCTACCTCAGGAATATTGAAAGTTGAAGTCCACTCATCTGGAGAGCTGCAGGCTATTCTAAAGCTAAGCAAAATGAACATCACTGAACAAGCACCTTAAAATGCATATCTTTTTTGTTTTTACCACCATCCACTTTGGGGAGAGCGGTTGTGGAGGGTGATTAAACACAATGGCATAGTGAAAAAGTATCTTACACAGGTGCAATTAATAATGAATTGGGTTAAAAAAAATACTCCTTACATAATAGGACAGCAGTATCAACTCTTCCTGTTTCTTCTCCAGCAGTTTCTGCTAGGCTCCTGAAGGTGCTTCTCATATTATTGAAGGCATAAGCTGTGAAATGGGAAATTAAAATCACCCCTGTGAGCTTATTTTCCAGAAATCTCCTTCCTATGTTTATGCTTTGTCTCTTTTTGCCTACTTCTGAGTAAACATTCATGGAATGTTTTGCTAAATGCTTACAATTTTCATAGTAAAATTGTTCTCAATTATGAATCCCTTATTTATGTTAATAAACCCAGTGGAGTTGGGTGCGTTCTACTCTGGCAGTAGTGCAGAATAAATAGAAATATTCGGTTTCAAATTGCTGCATGCAGATTTTCAAACTCGGAATCCTTTGTCCAGATAACATCGAAGGATAAAACAAAGTTTGTGTAACTAATGTAGAGGCAAGGAAAAAGAGGTTAATTTTGGAGCAGTAAAATTTGGCATGCATGACGCATGGATATGTAGCACAGCATATATTTTACTCATTTATCTGCAACTATCTGCTGCTATGAGGATGAAAAGGGTCTGAATTAGATGGTGCTTCTCTAACATTCACCTACCCCCTGCCAGCTGTGGGCTCACACAGCATAACTTTGGATGATTATTTTTATCATTGCAAGAGATACAGTAGGCTTTCTTTTGAGCTATTTTTCAGCCATAGGCCAGGGCTCCTGGTCAACTTTTCTCTGCCATTTCTTTTCTATTGGCACCATCTACCATTGAAAAAGGGAACAGACTGGGACTAATCTTTTGATGAGCAGAGAATGGGAGAATTTTCCTCCAATACAGAGGTTCAATTTTTTCTTTTGCAGAAATCTCTCCAGCTGTCTCTTTACTGTATTTCTACTTTTCTACCTTTATTCCTCTTTTGTCTTCTCATAGTTGCATATGGATAAGATGGAAGTGTGTGTGTTTTGGCCCAATTGACCTTTCCATTCTCTCCTTGACTCTCTTCCCATTTTGTTCCAATTTCTTCTATTCACAGTCTTGGAGTTGTGGTTCTTTAGGTGATTTTGTTCCCATTTGTTAATATTACAGTTAGGGCTCCAAATTGCATTTCGAGGACTGTTCATTTGATGAGTGATCCAGAGGGGGTTTATGGACTCATGTTTGTTTGTTCCACTTTGACTTCTGCAATAATCTCCTAGTACATGTTCCCAATTCCTCTTTCCACCCTTTATCCTACTCCAGAACAGAATTTTATCTCAATTTTTTGTACTATTCCCATGCTTCATTACATTGCAGGTTCCCCCCCCCCAACTGGATTCCTATTCAAATCAGAACTCAATTCAAACATCTAATAGTTGTATGTAGAGAACCCCTCCCCTGAATTTGTCTGCATCTATTTTTTCCTACAATCCTATCATTTTTTTTTATTTTTCTCTAGGCAGGTCCTCATTTCTATTTTCTGGTGCAGCATCATGATCTGCAGACTTCATCATCCTGGAACCTGTCCTCACAATTCTAGAATTCCTTCCTTCCTTCCTTCCTTCCTTCCGTCCTTCCTTCCTTCCTTCCTT
>JANHJO010010381.1:14086-30336 GCA_032468235.1 Pseudoxyrhopus heterurus
CCTTCCCACCAAAGGTGGTCCCTATTTTTCTACTTGCATTTTTTACATGCTTTTGAACTGCTAGGTTGGCAGAAGCTAGGACAAGTAACGGGAGCTCACTCCATTACGCGGCACTAGGGATTCGGACTGCCGAACTGCCGACCTTTCTGATTGACAAGCTCAGCGTCTTAGCCACTGAGCCACCGCATCCCTTGCATAAAGAATATTATACGCCAGTAATTCAGGAGAATATTCAGGCTATGAGCCCTTCAAACTTGAGTGACCTGACACAATCAGCAGTTTATTTATTTATTGGTATACATTTAAACTCCATCATTAGGCATGCGTCATTATGGTTTAGCATTTGGATATAATGTAATTGGTCATTTTTAAAACATACAGCACATTATTTTTTTCCTATTACTAAGACTGTGCCAATATAGGAAGTACAATTCTTTCACATGTTCATTAGTGGCCTCCCAAGTTTGTTTGTTTGTATCTTTCCCACTTTTATTATTTTTATAAATACCATAACTGAAGGTGGCAAACATATCTAATATTCCATCCTCCTATTTTCCCCAGAAGGCGGCTCCGGGTTAGAAACCAGGAGAACGTAAGTTCAAGTCCCCCCTTAGGCATGAAAACCCTGAGTGATTTTGGGCCAGTCATTTTCTCTCAGTCCAACTGAGTGAGTCACAAAATCACCCAGCCAGCTTTCATGTTAAGGTTGGACTAGAACTTGAGGTTTCCTGGTTTCTAGCCTAGTGCCTTAACTACTAGGCCTGATAGGCTCTCCCAGTTACCTGTAAAATTACCCAGGCTTGCTCCTTTTCTCTTCCCACAACAAGATGTTGGATGCATTAGAGAGTTATGAATAAATGAAAAGTGACAAGACATAATGGAGTGTGTGTGGGGGGGTAGACAGGATAGGATAATACTCAAATCTAAGTATCTGAGACAGAATAGATCTAGAGAAAGAAAAGATGGGAAAGTGTGGAAGAAATGAGGTGATATTTTTGAGTGAGTGGAAACATTAATTTGTACACAGTGATAATATGCATTCAACAAAGTATCATGTGGACAAAAATAGATTGGACTGCAGTAATTTATAAATATTTATATTAAATGCACAGATGCAGTGTCAGCCAGATTATTCTAAAAGGAAAAGCATCAAAGTTTTAAGAGATAGGACAGCAACTTTTGAATATTCACTGTGTATATTCATTGTGTATATATGCACTGCCCCAGCCATTGAAAGTATTGCTCATGTTTTGTTTGACTGTCAAGATCATGCTTTTCTTGCATTTAGATATTTAACATCCCTACTTGAAAGAACAACCCACTGGTTTCTGGGCTCTGATGTATACATCATGACAGAACTGCCAAGTTTGTAGTTAAGGCAGCTGAGATAAAAATCCTTTACATCGAACAGATTGGAGTATTCTGTAAAAGTTATGTCTTTATCTGAATGTTGATTCTTTGTATTTACAAATGTATACCGTATTTTATTGCTGTATTTTCTTTTATCTATTTTATCCTGGAATTAGATCTTGAATCTGATTTTGTTGTATTTTTAAAAATATGGGTGAAAGACTAATCATGTAATAAACTATCTACCTAGAATATACTTTTGCCATGCCTAACCAGCAATTATTAAAAAAAACAAATTCAAACAAATTATTCAGTGTATTATGTCATCAAATACAGTGTTTGAAATAAAGAAAAGATGTACTTTCACAAGTTAATTAAGAAAGTTTCAGAATTTTACCTGATCTTGAAGTTTCTGAAACATCAGAGGGTGAGGTTTTTCCAGTATTGATTCATCCAAACGCGATTGTCCTTCTACATTGACTTGATAAGAAGCTTTATTTGACAAGAAATGTTTGTAAATTTCATTTGCCTTTGCTTTCATCTATGAAGAGAAGGACATCTTCACTAAGCACAGATGTCATTTCCCCAATATTGCCAATCTTAAAAACATTTTGCATTACCAGTAACTGAATATTATTCCACTTAAGCAAGAGAAAAATGCCTAATTTTCCTCCTAAATCTCCCTGTCCCACACACATCCTGTTTCAAATAGTCTTTCCAATACTAAAGGGAAGATGAACCTACAGGAAAGTGAAGAAAGAGAACTGTATTCTATGATTAGAACACTATTCTAGAAATAAACCTAACTATAAACAGCCAACATAATCAATAAATTATTGTAATCATTGTTATATCCTACAACACTAATTATAGGCTGTGATAGCTGGGGTTTTTGAACCTTGTAAGCCAAGTTCCACATTTATTATGATCTAGCTTTGTATTCAGAAAAGTCATTTGAAACAGTCTTAATTGTTGTGTATAGCTGATTCCTTGACTAAAAAGGATTGCAGCTGATTCATCCAATAGCTTTTGTTTCAACAAAGATTATTACATGATAAGAAAAACATGACAACTAAAGTAGCAAGTCAAATTTTGTATCCTATTGGAATCTGCATGACTCATAATTATCCTTTGTAGAATTAATAAAAAACAATGGTAACAGAAGTTGAATATGAAGTGGTATGGTGGAATTACGGAATCATTTTAACATTCATCTTGCTTCTTGATATGTGCAGTTCTGAAATCAGCACTTTATCTACAACTTGATCAACCGGATTGCTTTCTTTATATTCCTACTCTTCCTACTCTTATCTTCATCTTTTATGAGACCATCTTGTTATGCAAGCCATCACATGCTAGTTTCTAGAAAACTAGTGTACACTCCAACGAATTTCATGTCGCTGCTCGCTGGTACCAAGACATTTAGACGTCATTCATCTAGGCCAGGTTTCTTAACCTTGGTAATGTTAAAATGTGTGTGTGCATTTCAACTTTTAGTATATTGGAAACTGAACTGAAACCCACACCTCTTAAAAGTTGAGAAATCCTACTTTAGGCAGCATTTTCAAAGTAATGCTTTTTTTATTTTAAAAACAACTTACACTTGTTTTTTTTTACATGGTTACATAGTAAAAATTGAATTGGCAAAAATATGAAATCAGTTCTTTATATTTCAGTTTATTTCCCAGGGAAATATAAGATAAAATTGAGTTTACCTATCCTCTTCTTAAATCAGACAGCATTGGCCAAAAGAGAAGGAAAAAATAGTAAGAAAATTCTAGAAAAAACATAGTTGAAAGTCATTTTAACATGCAACCCAGTAAACAAGTAACAAAGAAAAAAAATCCTGATGAACCACCATAATCATTAAGTTTTTGGGATTTCTTGATCACTTCCCACCTGAATCAGTTTTGTGTGCTGTAACTATAATAGGTGTAGATTGCATTGTTTTCTACGTATGTTCATGTCAAGTGAAGCTCATCTGTGTTCTGCTTGATTTTGGAGTCAATACCTGTTTTTCATCTTGTATCTTCTTAAACTCTTCGCAAGCTTGCCAGAATAAAACATTTTCTTCACTAAATTCTCTCTTTAAAAAGTCCTGATAGGGGGGGGAAAGGAGTTATTAAAATAAAGTACTGTAAACTAGTAGTCAGCCTTTATTACTTTCATTTAAGGTCTTCACATAAAGAATAAAAAGATTTTCTTGCAATTCAATTACAAACTCTTAAACAACTGTGTACAAAGTGTATGCCTGAAGCAACACGCTGCCTTCTTCAATATTTGGCTACAATTCTCAGAACCTCTTCAAAGATTGTTACCAAACTACAACTGTTAATATGGCATTACTGGAAAAATGGAATGAAGAGACAGTATTCATATTAACAGTATTTTTTTCTGGAATACCTTCATTTATTTAAATTTTATTATTATTCATAACTACATTTATAAGGCTGCCAAACTTATGCAATACCAACTCTAGGCAGTGTATAACAACAAAAATGCAATACCAACTCTAGGGGGGTGTATAACAATAAAAATCAATTAAGCCAAAAATGTAAAAACATTAAAATGTATACAATATATGAATACAAAATAGAAAAATGGTGACCAAGCATTTAATAAAACAACCAAAAGGGAAAGCACTCACGTGATGCCTAGGGAAAAAGTCAGATCTCAACATCTTTCCTAAAAGTGAGCAAGTTAGCATAATCTATCAGAGGAGAAATCTTTCCAGAAAACAAGGGCAATTAAAAAAAAAAAGATGGTTCTCAACTAATAACTACAACGGAGTCCAAAATTTCTGCTGCTAAACGAGATAGTTAAGTAAATTTTGACCCATTTTACGACCCTTCTTGCTACAGTTGTTAAGTGAAACACTGCAGTTAAGTTAGTAAGTTAGTTGTTAACTGAAACTGATTTCCCTATTGACTTTGCTTATCAGAAGGTTGTAAAAGGTGATCCCATAAACCAGGGAATCTGTAACCATCTTAAATATGAAATAGTTGCCAAATGTCCGAATTTTGATAACGTGATCATAGGGATGTTATAATGGTCATGTGAAAACCAGTCATAAGTCAATTTGTTGAGTGACATTGCAACTTTGAACACTAAATGAATGGCTGTATGTCAAGAACTACCTGTGTATGTCTTCTGTCCCATAAGATGACAAGATTTAAACCAGGAAGTGACCGCATGCTCTCCTTCTTCCTGCACTTTTCTTTGGAGTGCAACCCTCATTGTCATTCAATAGCAATAGCACTGTATTTATATACCACCTATCAGGGCTTGCTATCCTCTCTAAGCAGTTTCAAAGGTCAGGTGCTGATGTTTCCCCAAAGAGTTCTGTACCTGGGTCCTAAAATCTTATATTATACTTCATAGTATAACTTTACAATACAACTTTTTCTAGTCATTGTCATGCAATCTTGAGAAGAGTATTAGAATTAGGGTAGAGGTTTAGTAATGGCTTTCAGGCAAAGGTTCCACACTCCTATTTACATAAGCTTGTACACTTATCTAATACCTCAACAATTATGAATATGAATTTCACACATCTTTCTCTAGACTCCGTGCTACTAAATACACTCAAGACTCTCAAAATAAATAACTTGCATATTGTTAATTCATATAATGATGAATTTAGGTTTGTGCTGTAAATAATAGTTAAGATACTAACCCTAAATTTCTTTACACCTTCTGGATCTTCCAGCAAACTTTCCAATGACTGAGCCCATCTTGTGGTTCCATTGAGGGTCTGATGGCTACTACATGGCTTGCTGTCACTCTCTGTTATTTCTGAAAAAGAAAGTTAATTAAGTTTGTGTATTTAAACTTATAACTGCAGAACTGTTTCTATCTCTGTTAAAAGGCTGTGACAAAACTCAATTAATTTGCAGTTTTGAAGATGATGAGAACCAACAAAGATTAATATATTTTAATGTCAATATCATTTAATCCACAATTAACTACAAATTTCAGGATTCAAGTTCAAAGGATAGAAAAATATAATGTAATATGAATATAATCCTACTTGATATAAGGTAATATCTTACATTTCTGTACTAATCATGTTTTCCTGTTTTATATTACCCATAGCAAAGCTATAAAGCAACACTATATAATATACCAAAATCCTATCCAAATGTGTAAACATGCTTATATGGCATATATAAAAGATTGTGACTTTATCGAATGTAACTAAGGTATCATTTTTTCCAAGTTTATAAAGCAGGTAGACCTTTTCAAGGAGCTTTAAAAAGGCAATAGTGTTAGATATTAAGTATTTGTCTTGTAAACAAGTTGGAATATTTCCTAAGAGAATTGCATAGCAGAACAGCTACACAAATACACATTCTTATGTTTTAAATATGTTATCTATTTGGAAGAAAACGGGAAAAATACTGAATTTTAAAGAAATTTGCACATTAAAATATGTAAAAAGATTTAAATTAAAGGAAAAACAGACTGTTTTCTTATTATCATTCTAGAATTTACTGGGTTAAAAATACTTGAAAGCAAAACTAAAATTCTTAATATTTTGTTTTTATTTGAATGTTGTAGAAATAAATACTAGATTGGGTCAAACCAACAAAATACAATGCCATCATTTTTACAATTACAACTTCCCAGCATGACTTTTCCTTTCCCATTTCCCCTGAATGTGTACCTTTAACATTTTGAAATAACCGTTCATCCTCAGACTTCATTTGACTATTATGAATTACCTCTGATATTTTCAGAATTCATTTTTGGTAGCTATTTTTGTACTACCCTAGATCTTTAATACTCTGTGTGATCAAGTTGGTGTTGACTCTTTGTGACCATATAGAATGCATGTTTTGTCTAAAAGTCAAACAATTAATCAAATAGTAGTTCCAAAGAAAGGAAATTCAAGAATTTGATGTCACTATGAAGAAGACCCTAACCAGCCCCTGCCAACTCTACGTTCCTCCCCATTCTGTGATTCTGTTAATACAGAACTGAAACCCCCAAAGTGCTTTTTCAAAAGGCAACTGGACTGTCTTGGTTTTTTTTCCTTAAAAGGTTTCATTTCTCATCCAACCAAGAAACTTCAGTTGCCTTCTGAGAAAGCACCTTTGGGAAATCATGACTTGAATGATTGAAAATCTCCACAGACACAGAACTGAAATATTCTTGTCAAAGATGACTAGCCATATTTAATACTTGTAAAGTTTGCGCTACCATAACAGAACTGAAAAAAATCTGTATAATCATTAAATGGCAGCAAAGAGATATGAAAAGCACTAGCGCTTCTCCATTCTTATTACATCCAGGATAGCTTTCTGGCACCCCTGTTTAAAACCTCCTTATTATTTCTTTTGCTTTTCTATTGAACAGTTACTGAATTCCAGGAACTGTGATTTAATGAAATGGTTCATGTTTTGATTTAGATCTAGCTTTTGATTTTCTGAGGGAAATGTCCATTGTCCATTTTCTGAGGGAAATGTCCAGTTTTTGTTTAATCTCAGAAAAAAATCCTTTTTTGGGGAAGCCAGCAATTATTTAGGAAAAAACTGCAGCCATAACTATGGGAAAGAATATTTTACTAGATTTACATTAGCTTGTTTTTACTAAAATGACAAATGTTTGATTTATATTTGGGCTTTATGATCGGTTTTGTTACCTTTTGGGAAGAAGCTCTGTGGTATCCGAAGCAGAACATCCAGATTCGGTCACAGTTTTGTTCCATATAGTATCAACCATGTTAACTCTCAAGCTTTGTCTTTCTGATATGTATTCAAGATGGACAATCAGATCTTGAAGGCCTTTATGAATGTCAAAGGGATGGCACTAATCTAATTTTGGTGGGGGAGGGGAAAGAATCTATCATAAATTATTCGATTAGTTTCATCTGCTGCTTTATTAAGCCAGATTCTTAGTAACACATAATCAGAGTAAAGTCCGAAGAATTAATATAATACAATAACAGGGCAATCCTGATGTACCCTTGTTCAATAAATTATGGTTATGTCTAGATACAACTGAATCTAAAACTTTTAGAGCCTTGGGTAAGAATCCCAGTGTTTTCAGCTCTGCAAACTATATAAATATTTAAGGTACACTTTGGTTGCTTCTCTTTAATTGAAAGGCACTCTGGAGTTTTTCTGCCTATCTTTTCTCCTCCTCCCCACCCGCTTTGTGGTCAGAAATAAAAGAAGCAATGCAAAAACATGGGCAAGTTCCAAATGGAAGATGTCATCTAAGTTTCCTATTAAATCCTATGTTTAAGATAGGATAATTATACAATAAAAACCTCATCTGGAAGCAGTTTTAGCCTATCTTCTCTGATTTTTTTTTCCTCTGCAACATCAATTAACAAGCTAACAAATACTACTTGTTGGACTCCTAATCAGATGAATTTGTCCCACTGCTTTCAGCAGAAATGAAATATAGATCCTACTCAATTAGCGTAAACAGCTCTGTCCCTTCGCTTCTGTTGTCTAAATAGGACATCTACTTTATTTAAGTTATAAAATAGACTAGCTACAACCTTTATTACATCACTCCTAATGTAACTTGCATATTATTTCACTCTCTATTCACAACTATATCTGGAATTTGCAGAAAAGTGATAACATTGCACCACATATGATACATATTTATCCAAACACGTGATGCATATTTATCAAAAACAAATTTCTTATACATAACATCAATTTACAATAATAGAAACACATTTTACTGCTTGAAATAAACTGAAGCTTGAAAGTAACAATCGAAGATGAAAATAATCCATGGCCAAGAAACAAAGAAACTTTACTTTCCATAGTCAGGTTTATTTAAGTTTCACATGCATTTTTTTTAGTAGTACAAACAACCCTTGACTTATGACCACAATTGGGATTGGAGTTCTGGTCGTAAGTCATTCTGGTTGTTAAGTAAAGGCAACCACATGGACCGCATTTTATAACTTTTTTTTTTTGGCCTTTTAAAGCAAATCTGCTGTGAGGTTGAGAGAATGTGGTGGTTTTAAGGGCAAACATGTTCTTCCAAATGGCAGAAAACACCAGAAACTGCAAAAATACTGCAATTGTGGTCATGTGATCACAGAATACTGTAACCCTTCATAAAGGTGAGCCTTTAGCCAAACTCCCAAAATGCAGTCATCCAACCATAGGGGATTAGCACATTTTACGACAACCAGAAGTGCTTTATGAGCCGTAAAACATCCTTTCTAGGCTGTGGTAATTTTGTTAAGCAAAATTATAAGTTGATATCTACCTGTAGCTGCTTCTAAAGTACATGTTTCCATAACTTGTGTTTTAAATCTGTAGATTTGCTGAAATTATGTACTAATCCAAACATTTTCTTTGGAATCATAGGTTTCAACTTTTAACTAAAACGTACAGAAATTTAGAAGATCTTATGTAGGTACACAATAGATAGAAACATTTATCAGGCAAGAAGCCCTTGTTAGAAATAAACCAGGTTAAAATTACATGGTTCTTTCACCAAGCAATACTGATGCACTATGATTCATCTTCAACACCTTTCAGCTCCAGCAGCCCAATTGTTACTTATAAGCTACTGCGTTGCTATAATTTAACTTGACTAAACTAAACTATATAATTTGTCAAATCACTGAATATTTATGGGTAAATTATGTGATCTCAATTATTTCCAAAAAAGATGTTTTGTATCTAAGTTTGGTATTTGAGAACAGGAAAACCAATCTGGATGTAAAAAATTCTAGTACTGTAAGTGGAAAAAGATTCAGAGAACCGCAACCAGAATAATTAAGTATTTGAAATAAGGATAGGCTGCAGAATAAATCACTGAGACTAGAGAAAAGATCGTAGAAGTAATAACCATCTTCATAACTCAGAAAAGTTTTCTGGAAATCCAAATAAGAATGGATTTAAAGTCACTTGCCCTGATATATGCTCCACAGACAAAAATAAAGAAATGTCCTGCATACTACAGACAGTTCACTAATGGGCAGTAACTTTTCAGAGGCGCCATCAAACTGAGTGATTTCTGGTGATAATTTAGGGTCATAGGTAATGTTTTGCAGCAATACAGAAGTAGTTTGACATTATCTTCTGTTAGGAAGCTTTTTTATTTGCAGTCCAAACTATAGCCCAGAGATTTCCTATTGCTCTCATCTAAATCATGGCAAACAAAGTTTAACTTGATTAGCTTAAACTTTAGCTTAAAATAGACATTAATAAATCTATATTGCTAATTCTGTATATAAATACTTTCCAAGTAACTACTTCCCAGCCAAGGTTACTTTTGGGGGGGAGGTGTTCAGTGATCATATTCAGGGATCCTAGAACAGAACATAATGCTAAAATCAAAGCACAAATCATTTCCATCATGTAGATGAAAAATATAGCAATTTATAAACAAATATATGAAACCCAGGATGTGCAGATACTCAGTAAATCTAACTTCCAATATAATTGTTAAAGGTTCATTGTTTCAATCTATTGAAGCATTAAACTTTTACAAAGTTCAATAGAATCCTGATGATACGAAACATATTATTTTCCATGTAGGACAGTATTATTCTGTATATGGGATGTGGAAAATTATTCCATCATTCCTGGAGTAATTCCTTCATCTCTAAATATTTTCATACTGCAAAAGTGATTTGCATAAAAAGATGGAACTCCAGGATCTGAACAAAAATAAAAGTGAACTGAAGCTGGCTCAACAGGAGCCAGCGTCTGGCTCTCTGCTTTGTATTACCTTTCTGATTCGTACTGACTATTCAGAGAAATGTAAAATTAATGGGATATTTCCCCGTCTGCAGGAGCAATCCAACCTGTTTGATTCACAAGGAAAAGAGTAGAGTCTCATTTTTATCTGGCATTTCTTGCATGTTCCTGAAACCATTTCGGTGTCTTTAACTATGCAACAGCTCTCAGCTCCGAAGCGCGTGCCTGTCTCTTTCCCTCTTCCTTTTTTTTTCTGACTCGTTCGTACTGGTCTGTCTGAAAAATCCCACCCTGCCAAATGGCAAGCCTCCCCAGCCTTCCTCTTTCGGGTGCAAGACTTCCCCTTGCTTTTGCTAACTTCAGACAGCCAAAAAAAAAAAAAGCGGGATGGGGGAAAAAAACCTAGCAATCATAAATCTGAAATATATATATCTTTATTTATATATAGAAAATAGCAATAATGAACCAGAAGAGCAAACTTAACAGCCGGCGAGCCAAGCCCGGGAGGCGCTGAGTGCTAATCCACCTCCTTTCCGCACAGAAAAAAAAGCCAGTTTGCAAACTGCAAACCCACCCTGGTCCGAACCCTCCGCTTGCAAGAAAAGTAGCAAAACAGTCCACGCTGCAAGGCTGGGATTGTCGCGTTTTCTTTCCAACCCATCACCACACACCTCTCACTATCCGCGGCATGGCAGCAATTCCCCACCCGCTCTAACGGCCCCTTATACCTGACGGAGGCCGCTTCCTGCTGAGTCTGCTCACCGCCCTGGTGAACATCGCCGGCACCGAGCAGCCCGGCGAAGAGTCTGGGGAAAGGAGGCGTATCCCCCCAGGCTGAAGCGCGCTCCCGGCAGGCGCCCTCCACCAGCCTCGCTGCTTATGGGAGGCGCCTGGCGCGGCCCTGGGAGCTCAATCGTCTCCGGCGCGCGTCACGCCCGCTTCTCCACGGGAGAAGAAGACGGGCTCGGAGCGAGTCGCGGCTGAATGGAAACCTCGGCCCGCCTTATATTTGGCGGGAAAGAGCGCTCTTCGGGCCCGGCAGTTTTCCGGCCCACGTTGAAGTTTTTGAGGCGCCTCTTCTATTCAATCCTTCGATAGATCTGGCGGGTCTCTACCGCTTATAGAGTTTATGAAAGTGTTAAACGTCTGACGCGAATCTCTTTGAACACGTGTCTTACCAGCCTGAAGTGTTCACGGGATAGCGGTGGGTAGGACGGTGCGTGTCAATGGCAAGTTGAAACGGTTTGTCGAAACGAATGCACGTTTCTTATTATGTTCTCCTGCTGTTTGCTTAGAAGCCACATTGCCTTCATGGAAGCCGTACGGAACTGTAGACTTGAGTTGCGAAATACAAGTAAACGAAATGCCTGTCGTAAATTAAAATTGCCCCTAAGACAATTAAGCGTGCTCATTTAAGCAATTACAGATGGGAAAGATATATCATTGCAGCAATGTTCTGCTAGCTAATTTAGATGGCTGCATTTTATAAGAGGTATGTTTCCTACATCTGTGGTAAATAAAAGATACTGCAAGCATTAAATATAATGGAAATATATGATTACCTCCTACTTTTCTTGCAGCTAATCAGGATTTAAGATAAATGTTGGCAGTATGATTGCTTACAATATAAGATAAAATATACTAAGTTGCTCCTTTTGAAGCAAGATCAAAAATGAAATCAACATGAGATTTTTAAATGATCTTTTTAAAATAACACATTAGCTATCATAACATCCAAGTGTCCTTTCTTACTGAAGAGCCCACTTTAATAAAAAGAGTACCCAGAAATAAATATTGGTGGAAAAGCAAAAGGGTAAAAAGTCTTAGAACATTGTAATTCTAAGTACATAAAAGTGTTGACTTTATGTACAATGCACATACCCAATAATTGTTTTGCCTCATCAAACAAGTACAATCAACACTGATTGGTATTGCTCCTAAGGAAAGAAGAGAATCTTCCAATATTGTGCCACTCAATACCAAAACGATATTATGGTTGATGGTATTGAAAGTCGCTGAGAGATCATGTAGAGCCAGGATAGATGCACTACCTCCGTCCTGCTGATGCCATAGATCTTCCAAAAGAATGACCAATGCCATTCTTATCCCATGTCCAGGCCTGAATTCTGAAAGGGGTCCAGATAATTCATTTCATTTGGGATCTGGTGAAGCTATTATATGATCATCTTCTCTACAACCTTCCCCCCCCAAAAAGGAGGTTGGACATTGGACAGAAATTGTCTAGTATGGTGGGATCCAGCAATGGCTTACTGAGGAGGGAGTGAACCAATGCCTCTTTGAAGAGGTAAAGGAATAACCCTCTCTTTCAAGGATGAATTGACCACCACCAGAACCAAGCCACATGTCCATCCCGGGAAGTCTTAGCTAGCCAGAAGGGGCTAGGTCTAAGGAGGAGGTGAACGAGCTTGCAGTCATAAAGACACTGTCCATTTCATCAGTCCCAACAAATTCAAACCATTCTCATAACAGGCAAGACTAAACCCCAGGCGTTTTCACTGGACCCGCACCTTAATTGGCATCTAACTGGAAACAAATTTTGAGTGATTTTGTTAGACACTAAGAAAATCTCTCCACCCAGCCTTGCAGGTGAATTGCCAGTTTCTCCTTGCCCACAATGGCTTGGGTTGGGCCACCCAAAACAAGGCCACCAAACAGCAATCTGTGTATGCAATAAGGATAGAGAAATAGTTTCATTTCACTGTCCTTACTCTACAAGGTAGGCCTTAATAGTGGCTCTTACCCATGTTCAGTCAAGTTCATGCTTCGTTGACTTCCATCAGGGCTCTAGACATCTCCCATTTTCCTCAGCTTTTACATAAACTGCACAGAGCAACGGGATCCATGGGAAAAAGAGGGGTTGCATGAGTGCAATCTGATCTAAGGCTACAGCTGCACCTTCATTCCAAGCAGTGTCTTAAGACCTCAATTGGGCCATGCATCAGACCATTGAGAAAAAACCCCAAATCTCTCTGGAACACTTCCAGGTCCATTAGTCACTGGTGGTGGACCAATCTAAGAGGTCCTGCCTCTCTGAAGCAGGAGGGAGGTCAATGCCATCCCAGGGTTACCAGGATATGATCTGACTATGACAAGGGGGTCACAGAAAGTCCCCCAATTCCAGGCCACTCTGATTCTACTCCAACAGGAAATTAGATCAGGTGTGTGACTACATTCCTGTTTTTAGCTCTAGATGACATGGAATAAGTCCATGGTTTTCCTGGAAGACATGAAGAACCACGTTAGACTCTGCTCCAAGGAAGGCAGATTGAAGTCCTCCTGGACCATAAACTTGGGAGTTTCCATTGCCAATCCTGGAGTTGGAGGAGAATAACTCAAGCAGGGAGGTTGCTACACAGAGGTTGATAAAATAGCAACACTCCCAACTAATTCATGCTTTAAGATGCATTCCTTCAGATCTTGAGCTGGTAGAAAAGTTTGCCAGCTCTGCACTGACTTCCAAGCTCTATTCAACTTGAATGAAGAGGCTGACTGATTAATGTAGAATAAATGAAAGAATGTGATTTTTCCTGCTAGCACAACCCCCCCCCCCCTAAGTGTTCTCCTTAATGTGGACTGAATTTTGATTGAAGGTGGACTCAGAGCTCCATTTTCACTCTTATCTTGCAACTGCCACCCCTTATCAGTTGCTTTTATCAGTCTAGTGGTTTTCTGAAAGACTATTAAACAATGTTTAAAAATACTTCCCAGACAGCTGACAGACAATGGGTGAGACCATGTGATATCTCTTCCTGATTTACTAATAATTGCCAAGGATAAAATAGGCTGCTCTCCAGCATCTCCTCCAATTGCTCAGTGCCCTCGGTTTATATTCATTTTTTTTCCCTAGAGAAGAGGATATATTACAAAGATTGAAGTTTTTATCTTAAAACAATGATTATAGTGCATGTGACTTTGCAACATGCAGAGTCTCCTAAATTTGTTTTTTAAGTAATAAAATTAGATAGGGCAGGAGGTACGTTGGAAGTACATTGAGAGATCTTGAGGAGCAACTTCATCCTACTTCAGACTCATTATTTTCTTCCAAAATTCTTCAGTCATTTCATCTAAATCTGTAAACCCAGCAGAACATACAGAAGCAAATCATTGAAAAAATTAAAATTGATTAAAGAGGAGAATAATGAGTCCCTTTATTCATCTTAACCATGACACAAACATGGGTTTGAGAGCACCTTTTTTCCCCTATGTTACCATAATCTTATGCCCAGCTCATGAGTGAAAGGTGCTTAATTATCCTTCATTGGGCCACCCTTATTTCCAGCAGTCTTTTTTCCTTTACTCTGATAGCATGCAAGGGAAACCTGATATATAACATTTTTTAGTCTTTGCCACCATTTCCTTAAAAAGAAGTAGGTGACTGCTATGATTGGGATCAGAGTCAACAAAAGAGGGATAAGGATTGGCAGGGGGGTGGCAACAAATTGTGTGTGATAAAAGTTTTATGTTGATTCAAGATGGTGCATAGCACTAGTGCCAGCTCAAAAAATTGGGCATCCCTAGGCCACATTGATGGTGCCACCTCCCACAGATGTGGAGATCTTCATTTTTAGAATGATTCAAAAGGAGGGGCAGCGTTAGTACCCACTAACTTTGGCACCCCAAACCAATGCCCACTCCATAGCGTAAAGCCAGCATTATAATACAGCTTGGAGAAAAGCCCTTTTTTTCAAAGAAGTACTAATAGTGTGAAATAGTATTTGAAAAATGAGTGATATTGAGAAAAATATCCTGTGTTCGTTCACCAGCCCTATTTAAATATTCCAAGTCCTCTACATGAAGTAATACAGTGGAAAAAATCCTCAGTCCTATTGTTGACAAATTTTTATAGTCTGTACTTAGAAGCATGTCTCATAAAATAAAGTTACGAGTTTATTCCTTGGTGAGGAACCCAAAATTAAGAACTTTAATTATAGAAAATATAGGTATAATGATCAGAAGATTATTTTTCTTTATTTATTTCTTGTACATTGTTCCATTTATGATTGCAGACCAAGCTATGTAAATGGCATGGCACATAAATGCCATTAAATGGATTACATGTTTTAATTAAAAGGCACTTCCTATGTTTGCATAGAAAACACTGAATGTTATTCTCAAGATCTTGCACTAAATATACAAAGATTACTCTTTTTAAAACCTGCATTGACTTCTCTTTTTGACTGGAACTTAGTATGTAATGAGTGTGTGAACATACAACATAATGGAAACTATGAGAACATTTCTACAAAGCATCTATTAAAAGAATTTTGGTGAGAAACGAAAGAATTTATGTCAGTAAGAACCTACATAAAACAAACTGCAAGAACCAACAGCAAGGACGAGCACAATTTTCTTTTTGGCAATATTTTAATAGTACAAAATTATTGTAATTACAATAAAAATACTGAACAGCATAGTGATTGGAGGTGATTTGCATGGTTGACAATAATTTTCACTATGTTGGAATCCCATGCTATATTATCCTTGAGTAATCCTTTTTGAAGCTTTCTTGCATATCTGAATGAATCATGTAACTGGTAGCATTTATACTCTTCTTTGGCAGATCATGAAGAATTGGGATGGTTCTTCCCCTTGAGAACGTTGAGCTACATAAATGAACTGCCACACTGCAATGTTCAAGAATATTTGAAAATTTGAAGTATTGTATTATACTGGAACCTCTGACCCCCGTTATTGAGCAGTCAGGAATACAGGTAGTCCTCGACTTACACCACAGCTGAGCCCAAAATTTCCACTGCTAAGCAAGGCAGTTGTTAAGTGAGTGTTATCTCATTTTACCACCTTTTTTGGCCACAGCTGTTAAGCAAATCATTGCAAGGGTGAAATGAAGTGAATGTGGTTTCACTGATTGACTTTGCTTGTCAGAAGCCACTGGGAAGGGTTACAAACTCAAGGACAGTGTATTTGTCATAAATACATGCCAGTGCCTAAATTTTAATCATGTGACCATGCTGCAACAGTCGTAAATATGACATCCAATCATAAATCACTTTTTTCAGTGTCTTTGTAACTTCGAACAGTCGCTAAGTGAATGGTTTAAGTCAGGGGTCTCCAACCTTGGCAACTTGAAGCCTGGCAGACTTCAACTCCAGCTTTGCTGGCTGGGGAATTCTGGGTGTTTAAGTCCCCCAGGCTTCAAGTTGCCAAAGTTGGAGACCCCTGGTTTAAGTCAAGGAC
>JANHJO010010384.1:32176-43919 GCA_032468235.1 Pseudoxyrhopus heterurus
CAACCTTGGAGCTGGTGGGATTCGATCAACCAAACTGCTGATCTGCAGTACTCTGTTCTTACCACTTGAGCCACCAAGCTCCTTTAGATTACAAAAATTCACTGGTTCCCAAACTGGATTGGGGGCTGTGAGCAATTTTGATGGTGACAGAGTTGCAAATTATTTTTGATAACTGACAGGGTTCCGGTTATGTTCAATCTGATTAAGTACCCTGTTTTCAAAAACTAGTGCCTGCTGAGTCCTCCCTCCAGTGCTCTCATTGTGAAGCCACAATAAGAGAGCCAGAGCTGAAGGACTGCCCCAGTCCTGGGATAGGAGTTGAGCATCCCAACGTATGTTAAACATGTCGCCCAAACTGCATGTTTCCGTTTGGTCCTCCTCTCCAAATAAGAACAAGGAAGCAGAACAAAAGAATGCTGCTCTTTGGTTTTCTCTCTTTTGCACACTTGGAGTGTGGAAAAAACAAAGCCATGTTCTTCTTGCTCAAAAGACAATAAAAAAGAACCCCTGTGGCACATTGGGTCTTGGATAAGATATTTTGGTGAAATGAACCCCAAGGTATCTTGGAAGAGTGTCAAGGGTCAAATTAGGTTGGCAGGCAAGTTCTGAGAAGCCTTTTAGGATCCAGTTTTGGAGCTAAGGAAGCAGCACAAGTGAACAACCACAGCTGGGTTTTTTTTTTTTTTTTTGGAGACAGTCATTAAGCAAACCATTGGTTCGCTATGGATTAGTTTTGCCAAAAACTGTATGAAAATGCCAGCTTTCAGCAAAACCGTTGTAAAATACAGGTAGGTGACTGCGGGAGGCTATGAACAACCATAAATGTTTGCCAGCTGCCGAGTGCCCCACGTGGGTTCATGGGACCGGGGGGAGCATTGGAACTGAGTCTTAAGCACCCCGGGGAAGCCCATCACAATTTCAAGCAGTCACTAAGTGGCAGGTCAAAAGTTGAGGATTACCTGTGGGAACCTCAGCTATGCTGTCCTTCTAAAATATATAGCAACTTATCATTTTAGATTCTTTTTATTTATATCACACTGGTGAACCAGGTCTTTTACTGGTTGCTTGTACGTGTTTATACAGGGGTATTTTTTTTGGGGGGGGGGTCATTTGTTACTTTAAAGTAAACTCACCTGCACCAAAGACAACCTGACAAAGAGCATATGGCATTGCATTTAGAAGAATGTAATCATAATAAGCTACATGCTGGACATTACCTGCTGGACTGGTCAGAAGATGGCCGTGGAGGAAGAGGTTCTACTGAGAACAGCTCTTCACTGCCTTGCATGGCATCTATACTTGTGCTTGCCAATGTAAAAGGTGCTGTAGGACGTGCAATACCCATCCTAACTGGGATAATGAGGGACTCTGCTACATTGCATAATTCCTCTACAGCATAAGGTAATAAAGCTTGGAATACACGCTTACATTTTCCAATTGGCTGCGGAATAAAGTTGCTGGAAAAGAATTGGGAAAAGGGAAATGAAGGATCCTATTAATTCCAAAGGGACCAAAATATAAAAGACATATAAATCAAGATTATTCTTATTTAATACTTTTGCTACCCATGTAATTACAGCAATTTCTCTTTATATTCAGTCCATAGTCAAGTTGTGTCTCCTCCCACAACGCTGCAAAAAAAAAATCATTTTGAAGAAAAAATGTGTCACAGTCCTGATCAGGTCTCAGAACTACTGAACTGTTGTGACACTATCCAGAATTAATTAGTATTTAGCATTCAGTTTCCTAAATTAGTCATGTTTCTCGTTCTAATTAAATAAACTTCTCCCTTCTTAAATTCTGGCTTCCTGCTTACTCCAGTGTGATTCCTCATCCTAATTTAAATCCCTTTATGACTTTGTTCCATATCTCCTTTTCTGCACTGCTGTATCTTGATAGATCACTCAGTTATGTCTTTTAATCCTCAAAATTCATGATTCTTCCTCACAACCCTTAATTACTCCCTTGCTGTATCCAATATGCCAGCACATCATTATCCTGCTGTCATCTTTCAAAGCCTTGACATATTTTGCAAAATTGTTGTTATTTTGTTAGTAGATAAATCTAGGAATATAGAACTAAAATAATTCCTTATTCTTTACCCAATTACCCTTGTCTATTTTTCTTCATTAGTAAACTTGGTCCCAGGAACCTACCTATCCGACTGTTTAATCGCCATGCAAAATGAAAAGCAGTAAGAATAGCAAAATATTTAAATAAAATATGTCTTCCTGTCTTAATTCAGCCCTATGGAGCAGTGTATTCAGCTCTTGTTAAAAAGATGGATAGTTTCTCCAATGCACGTACCCACAGATCTGACAAGTATAAAAGCACCAACGAAGTATATTGTTTAAACAATAAACAAATAAATAAAAGTAAAAGACATGATACCAAATTATTTCCGCCATTAAACACTTCAATACAGTCTTTAAAATAGTAATGATCAGAGGCATAATATGCTACATTTCCATCTAATTTATACAATCAAAATAGCTGTCAAGCAGACAGCTTAAAGCTAGTGGAAATGATTATTATATTTTTTTAATTGCTCCCATTTTGACAAAAGCTAGCGAGTCACAAGTTTTCCATGTGAAAGGGACATTTATTTACAAAACGTAAGTGGTCGCTCTCTGTTCTTCTTTTATACTGAAGCTTGAGATTCATATTAAAAAAATTACATGAATGTATACATAATTTAAAAATAGTGGCAGTTCTCACCCCAATGTTAATTTAAGTAAAAAAAAAATTAAAAAAAGAACTTACTTTTTCTTTTTTGAGGAAGCCATTTCCACACTAAGAATTACAAAAACTCTAGCTACCGAACGCAGAAACCGCATTGTAACAGAAATTGCTTCTTCTCTGCGACCTGGAGTGTACTTGTTTTGCAATTCTTTGACAAGTGTCCCCAGCAAAGTATCTAAAAGCTAAAGAAAACAACTGTCACATCACAGCTTAGATTTGCAAATTATTATATGATCATCTAATTGAAAAAGAAAATTGGTACCCTTACCAAAATATCTGCTGTACATTTCACAATGAGACAATGTGTAAAACAATCCAACCGAATAGTACCACTCTGCTGATTAAGATAAACTTGTTCTTCAGGCAAAAGGTGACCAATCCTACTGCTTGCACTAAGACTTGGAAAAAAGCAAAAGGAAGAGAAAAAGAGAATAAAATGTAGTTGCACGTCTACAACACAAAGCAAATTTTCAAAGTAACTGAAACATGGTATCTATACACACGGGTCTTTGTTCTCCTGTGAGCCAAACATGATCATAGACTTCAAGGCATTCCAGTCTTGTAAAACACGTTCCAGGGCAAGTTGTGCAAATCGTGGTGGTTCTAAATCATGATCAGGCATATCTGAATCTAAGATACAAATAAAAGAAGATTTCAATAGTTTTTTTTCCAGAATGGAATATTTTTTTGCCATAATTAGAAATGGTTGTGTCAACAGGTTTGGGGATCTTGAAATGGAAACTTGCTGAGATGGCCACACTGTTAAATATTACTACTTTTATTATAGTTTTTTTAAGCTGTTTTTTTATTGTAAGCCATCCAGAGTCACATCTGTGAGATAGTCAGCTATATAAATGGGAGGAATAAAAAGTCCTTCCAGTTTGGTAAGCTTGCAAGTATGAACTGAACTGCTCAGGAAATCAGGAAAGTTATATGATTGAATCTGCTGCTACATTCTCTCACTTCCCTTCCATTTTTATCTACTGTTTTGTTGAAAGAGAGTCTGGAGAAGCCACTATAAAATAATTTGAGAAACAATAAAAAAATATTCCACTATTTTCTGTAATAGAATGGCAAAAACATTAAATTGGGGGTAACAGTATTATTTTGATGCCTCCCTGCCCCAAAGCAGAAAGATCTTTCCCAATAAGTGACCAGCATTCTGTTATGTTTGGGACTTAGAGACATCTACGGATATATATTTTCTCATTCGTGTAGAATTTCTTTTGCATTTTGAGGCTTGATGAATTAAAGAACAAAATGGATGCCTTAAGTATTGCAAATGCTTAGGTTTCCCATTTCATATCTTAAAATGCCTTTGACCTCTCCAAATCAGAGAGCGATTTTATCAATTTGGAGTGGACCAGGTTCAGTTTACAGAAGTTGTATGCTCCTAAACTAGAAAGATGGAAAAACTAAATATTAAGATCAGAAAGGGAAGGCAACTGTGGAAATACAACATAAAAATAGCTAAGCTCACCCTAAGTAAGGCAGGAAAATAATGGAAAGAGAAGCCTGGAATAGCTAATATAATAGTATTTATATCATATATTATTCCTCCTCTTATGTGTGCTGGGAGATCTTAACAGAGAAGACTATAGCAGAAAATTTTGTAAATCACTGAACGGCCTACCTTCAGGATTTGCAGTTTTACGATTACGATCTTCTCTAATTCTTGGCGGCCGATATTGGCAGTGCTCTACTGTTTGTCGCGCAACTGTCTGTACTAAGAACAGCAGAAGATGTTCCCCCCTAGAACACAGAGAGAGGTGTAAAAAAAAAAAACTGCTCTGAATTTCCCAGATCACTTTCTCCCCATTTGGAATAAACAGGCACTTGCCTACTATTTGGCATGGTGACAAGATTTGTAGTAGTAAGCAGCCGGAAAAGCAGATCAAGACGGGCAGATTTCTGTCCTGCAATTAATGTTTTGCACTTGCACTTCTCCCAACAATCACAGTATGCTGTAGGTGATGTGCGTTTAAGCCTGAAAGAGAGGAAATTTTAATTATGTTACGATCAATTTTAATATCAATATGAAATGTAGATCTAAAAAATGTGAGCTTTATGGTCATGTATAAAAGGCTGTACTAATTTAAGAGTTACAATTGTGAAAAAGAGTAAATTGTCCCTTGCCTATGTACTTGTGAATACATAGCAAACGTTGCCGAGACAGAAAACGCAAACCCTTGTGTCTAAACAGAAAAGAGACGGACAGAGAGAGACAGAAAGCAGGATCAGTTGACATTTGGATAGAAGACACTCAAGTCATACCATGCTGCATGTTTGACTGGGAAGTAGGAAAACATTTCAGAAAGTGGCCATGGCAAGCTACCATGTTGTTGCCAAGAAAAGGCCGTGTAGTCATTTAGAGTTAATCTTGACTCGAGTGAATCTTTACCTTCTCACCCCAACAGAAATGGGCTCCACGTTTTCAATTTCAACTTTTGTGTCTTATGTTTCCATACATTAACAATATAAATACATAAGAACAATTTTGAACAGCAGATCACTAGACCTTATTGTGAGAGAGCAGGCTGCCCAGAAAATGGCCAGTAGTTGTGCTACTATTGTCCTGTCTCTTTCAGTCCTCTCCCCAGCCAGCACAACATCACTGGATATAAAAGCTTATTGAGAGACAGCTGGGTCTGTGTTCGTGTTATGGACATAAAGCAGCTTGAAGTAGCTAAAACACCTAGAAAGAGGTAATTTTCTCTAGCAAAACTCACCAGAAGTAATAGTTGGAATAGCAGGAGTAGGAGTAGAAATGGCAGTGGGGAATAGTGGAATAGTGGTGAGTAGTAGCTTGTGAATACCTGTGTTGTGAGGGCTCTTTTGTGTTTAGAGCCCACTAAAATGGGTGTACTTAAAACAATCTGTGATATTCATTGCAGTAAACACAAACATACTTGCAATCATGGCCTTTATGGCACACTCGTGCACATTCTGTGCAACAGCACAGAGATTCCAGTAAACCACATGTTCGGCATTCAAATATATCCTGAAATGGGAGGAAAACCACTGTCAGCATTCCAAGTAACATTCCCCAAAGTAAAAGACTCCGAGACCATCAAATTCTCAAAGATCCATTTTATTGAAGAGGTCATATTGGCACATCTGGGGAAAACCCGAATCTGAGAGTTCCGGGTTTCCCCAACCCAAAGAAAGCCAAGATCCAGCCACTGCACCCAACAATCCATCACATGGCCCAATCATGTCTTTGTGTCAACTGAAGACATCTCCCAGTCACTCCCTTCCAGGTGCAGAGTGAACTGTCCTTGACTCTCCAAGAAAGGAATGCTGTGTAGCTACTCTTCCATCCCTCCTTGAAACCCCCCCTCCCAAATTCCCAGGCACTGAATGTGGCAGCTCAGAAGCCTCAAAAGAAAAATGGCTTCCAAAGCTGACAACCACATTTAGACTTTTTCTAGAAGAAAAAGTCAAATTAACACCCTTCTCCCCCCTCTCTCTACATATAGATATTAGAAGTATACTGGATGTTTGGCATGAATTATGACTTCCTTTTCTCATTCTGTAGAATAGCCAACCACTGGAAAAAGTGCATTTGCAGCAGTGACTACTTTAAGGATATTAAGACTTCCAGACACATTTGCTGAAACTGTGCTAATTTTCAGCACTGTTCACTTTCTTTTTTTGCATGCTTAATTCTATTAAGCATTACAATTAAAAAGATAAGTTAATACAAACTAAAAAAGTAAAAGAAAAAAGAAAAAGAAAAACTGTAGAAAAGAATAGAAAACCCCAGAAAAATTAGAAAAAAACAGAAAAATAGAAAATAAGGGAAAAATAAGAATATAGTAAAGAAAAAGAAAAATATAAAGTAACTTCCCCTTTTGTCATAACAAGTATAAAACAATTTTAGCAACTTATCACTTAAATTTCACCTAAAATACAACAGACAAATTCTTTCCATGTCTCATTTCTTATTTATAAACAAAACTTTAAAGTCTTGTCATTCTGGTCAGCAAAATTCCATTAAGGGTTACCAGGGATAGCAACCTATCTATTTTAACCTTGAAGAAGTAACAAACTTTAAGTTACTTCCCTTTAGTTTTTAACAACCTGGATTTTTAATCTGTTTAAATATATCCTAGAACTAGATTTTTTTTTGCTTTTTTGTCTCTTCTCAAAAAAATCTTTCAAAATTTTAATAGATTCTCTTTTGTAAATCCATATAGGAATGTTATCCGAGTCACACTTCTGGTTTATTATTTGTATGCCCCCCTTCATTATTAAACATCAGCTGAGCACTGCTTCCTTTCCCAATGTTATCCAAGATTAAATTTTTAATTTAGCATACAAGTATTAAGGCAGGGTAACCTCTAAGTAAACACTTCTTGCTTATCAATGGCGAAATACCGAATTAGTCATAGTTTTAACTTAACAGAAATAAATTAAACGTAAGTTAATGAGTTTATTTCAAGAATAATTACATCTGGATTTAACTATTGAGATTTCAAAAGGAACCAAGTTCAACTGTTTTAGTCTGCATGAAAAATTGAATAGAAAGAAAGCAAGCAAGCAATAGTAAAACAAATTTGGGTTTTTAAAAAATAAATGGTAAACTTGGGGAAATAAAGATGTTTAACCTGGCAACAAAAAACAAATGACAAAAATGCCAACCAAGACTCCCTAAATTTACCTGATTTATATGTTCTGCACCAGTCCATGTGAAACTACAAGTATCGTTGCAACACAAAACATACAAAGGAGAGTCATCTGGATTTGTGCCAGTTGGACAAACCATTCCCATAAAGACATCTTCTTCTTTTTCACTTGACATTGCCTCTGCTTTAAAAAGATTGAGCAGAAAGAGGAGGGGAGGTTCCAAATTAAACATCAGAACTGGGGTTTAAAAACCTTAACATTCAGAAGCTCCGCAAGAGTGAAAAGGAAACACTGCTTTACTTCAGTTACATATTATGCGATATTTACACTAAATTCTTCCTAGAAGTAGGTTATCCTGTGACTATTTGTCTTTATTGAAAGGAATTGCTATACACTCTCCTTTAATAACTACCTGAAACTGTTTTAAGTCAACAAGATAAAATAACAATAAGTAATGAAAATAGTTTTTTTTTCTTCATTCAATCATGTCAGATTCTCAGAGGTTGTCTGGATGAATCCCTGAAGTTTTCTCGGCAAGTTTTTCGGATGTGGTTTGCCATTGCCTCCTTCTTAGGGCTGAGAGAAAGTGACTGACCCAAGGTCACCTACCTGACTTTATGTCTAAGGCAGGGCTAGAACTCCCAGTCTCCCAGTCTCTAGCCTGATGCCTTAATCACCCCACAACCTGGGTCTCAATTAAAATATAATCCACTACATAAAGGGTAAAGAAATAAATTTTCTAAGAAAATTCCTTCAACTGAATTAATCCAACTACAAAGAAGGGAATAATCCACGTAATATAGGCAAGTAGCAAGGAAACTGCAATTTTCTATTCATTCTAGATTATAAAATGTGTCAAACTCCCAAAGAAAAAAATCCTAAATTATTAGCAATTTTTTTAAAAAAGTGTCCATACCTTTTGCAACTTTCTGTGCAGTTTCTAAAATAGTAATTGCAGCAGGATATGCTCTGCCACTGACTGCAGACATAAATGGTGTCATGCCCCTTGCATCCCTACAAGTAAAAATATATCCATATCATTTTCCAATTAAAATATCTTCAGGAAAGATTTTTTTTAAAAATAATCACTGTAAAGATATTAAAAAAACAGCATACATTTTACTTGAGTTCTGATTTTCAAAAATACATAAGAGGACTATGAAGACAGATAATTTCAACCTAGCTGCTTGATTAAAAAAGCAGAAATAAAGCCAAATACTGACTCTCTTGAAGAGGCAAGTTATTCTACCTGCTTCTCAAGAGTATGAAGCCAATGCATGAAATTTAACAAGAGGACTCTTACTTGGCTGACAACAGTTCCCGGAGATATGGCTGTAAAACAACACTGTCACACAACAATTTCAGTATGAAATGTGCATTGGCCTTCCTGTCTTTTGATTCCACTACAGAAGGTTCTGTAGAAGGACCTACAAATGAGAAAGCATGGATGAAAAACAAAATTTAAAAACTGCTTTGTTGCTGTGACAATTATGAGTGATATTGCAACTATATTTGAAATATGATATGACAAAATTATCAATATTAGTGGAAATAGAAGGACTGGACATTTTATATTCTGAAGCAACATTTTAACTGACAACATATTTTAATTCATGCAAATTATTATGGAATATACTTATAAGACAGAAATACCTGCAAACAAGTATTTAGTACACTGGTAGAGTTCTTTAAGTAAACACACCTATACAATCTGTTTGCAAAGATTAAGCATATCAAATAATGTTCTCTCACCTGGTATGGTAGAAGTGCTTGGTCCTTGGCCAGTGCCAGTTGTTGCTGTGGTAAGAGATCCCACAGCAGGAGCCAGGATAAAATCAATGTCACCATCTTTAGCGAACAGAATAGCAGGATGTACATCAATAAATAAAACACATCCCAATATGACCCCCCCCCCAATATTAACTAAAAAAATATCACTGCTTAAGTTTTCTTCTAGCCAAAGACTATTCAATAAGTCTAAAAGTAACTAGCAAACAGCAAGCCAACAAGCCTAAAATGAGCAACAATTGCTACAAACATCCATGTGTAATTTCACTTCATTAAATACTGCATGCAGTCAAATAGGTTATATTATATATCTATTATAGGTATTTAATGCTAGGTATATATGTCATTCATTTATATTTACATGACTCTTGCTACAGAGTTCCTCTGGCATACCATTAACATTTGTTTGGAATCTGCAATTATGCAGAGGAACATTTCGGAATCTTACCGGGATCCATCGCTGGAGGATCAGGAACCCAGCTTGGAGGAGCTATGGGAGGAGAAACAGGATCCTGATGATCACTTGATGAAGCTCCAGCTTCATGTCTGCCCAAACCTGCTGCTCTCAAAGATCGTCTCATCATTTCTCTCAGTCGCAAACTAACAATAAAAAGAAAGTCATAAATAATGATGCATTTTTAGATTTTTTTTTTACCAAAATTACCTGCTAAGCCGGTAAATTCTTCTAAGCTCATACTTCTGCCATCAAGTACAAGTATCCAACCATCTTGCTTTTCATTAGCCTCTCCTTCCAACTGCATTTGATATTTCTAAGTATCAGCTCTCCCCAGTGAATCCTACCTTTATATTACATGTCCCAAATATATGTGTTATTTTCATTATGGCTTCCGCTAAGCAATCAAACCTGATTTTGCCTCATCTGAAATGAGGCGGTTTTCTTGTGATCCACATTACATTACTCGATAATATTATTAAAAACAACAATTTTCTCCAGCATCACAATTCAAAGATCCCAAATGTGTTTTTTCCAGAAGGCAACTGGACTTTATTGGTGCCTTCTTTGAAAACATTTCACTTCTCATCCAAGAAGCTTATTTAGTGGAGAAAGCAATTATGTTTGGAAGAGTCACCGGTAAAAGGAAACTAGGCCATCAAAGAACATGGTGGCTGGACAGCATCAAAGCTGACACCAGCCAGAACACAGGAAAATTCAAAGAAGTAGTGGAAGATGTGGAGCAGCCTGGCCCATAGAATCACTAAAAGTCAGACTCAACTGAATGGATAACATCATCATCACCACTAACCTACCTTCTACTGCTGGAGGAACCTGCACGATTTCCTGGTCCGTTACTTGACACCACTGAAATAGCATTTGCAATAGCTTCAACGGCAGATAACCTTTCAGCAAACGTATTCCTTTCTGAGCGCTCTGCTTCTGAAGCATAAATAAGAACCTTGACAAAACTGTTGCTATCATGGCTAAAACATTTATCTTTTACATACATTTTTCATTTTTATATAAATGTCCTGATTTGAAATCAATAGCATATTAATATCAAATATTTACTCAAATGCAAAACAATGGGGAATAAATGTTTATTTAATAAAGTTTCAAGGGACCAGAATGTTAGAGTAATTTAAATCACAGAAGGTATCTGCATGTTAAATAATTGACAGTCAACTAATGGCCAGCAAGGCAATTTAAGCTCTTTACTATAACATTCAGTAAATGTGGATGTCAATCTCTTAGCAATGTAAAATGCATTTGGAGGATATAATGTTCACAGGCTCAAAAATAGCTTACAGGGCATTTAAAGCAGTGCTGGGCAACGTTTGCAGCAAGTAGCTGACATCATCATCATATTATTATTATATACTTTATTCATTAAATATGAAACTCAGTCAACTGAACATTCAAAAATGCATCACAAATACCATTGACTGGTGCTAATATGGTTGATACGGGTTGTTGCCAGCGTTCTAGGTATCAACCAAGTATCTTCTTAAAATATACAATGTTCTGAATATTGCAGTTTTTTGCAATTCCGCTGGTGTTATTGCAGGAAGTTGCAATTTCTTGATATATTTCATAAAATTCTTGAACATGGTACCAAGTGCCCCGATGACAATGGGTATCACTGTTACATGTTTCATCCATAATCGCATGGTTTCAATGGCCAGGTCGCGATATTTCGTGATTTTTTTCCATTTTTTTTTCTTCGACTCTTGTGTCTCCTGGTACCGCAATATCAATAAATTGTACATTTCAGTTTTTGACAACTGTGGTATCTGGCGTGTTGTGTTCCAAATGACGATCCATCTGTATTCAAAAGTCCCACAAGATCTTCACCTTCTCATTTTCGATAACTTCTTCCACTTTATGTTCCCATGAATTTTCGGATACAGGTAAGTTGTATTTTTTACATAATGACCAGTGGATTAATTTAGCAACTCAGTCGTGTCTAGCTTTATAATCAGTTTGTGCAATTTTGCTGCATTCACATATTAAATGTGAAACAGTTTTGACTTTGTCATTGCAAAGTCATCAGTTTGGATTGTCAGTGGATTTTTGTATCTTCGCTTTCATGGCATTAGTTTGTAGTGCTTGTTCTTGAGCAGCAAG
>JANHJO010010384.1:120526-136375 GCA_032468235.1 Pseudoxyrhopus heterurus
CAGAGAATGAGGTGGCTGGATGGAGTCACTGAAGCAGTTGGTGCGAGCTTGAATGGACTCCAGGGGATGGTGGAGGATAGGAGGGCCTGGAGGAACGTTGTCCATGGGGTCGCGATGGGTTGGACACGACTTTGCAACTAACAACAACAACATAGAAATAATGTCCTTAGAAGGGATTTTTTTTGTATCATTACTAAGTTGCTACTTGTTTCTTCTGAAATCAGTGAGGCCAAAAAAGCTTACCTATGAAGGTAAATGATGTTTCAAACTGAATGGAAATGTAAAGAACTCAGCATTGTAGTTACTATTCTGGAATCTTTTAAAAAATGATTGCTACAAAAATGCCATACCACCCCTCTCAATATAGCTTATGTACAAGGTCCTTACATTTCATCAAAGCTTATTTAATATGTGCCACGTATGTATGGGGGGATAAGGGATCCTGTCTAAAAATTGAAATATAATTGAGGAAACACATCGATTATGATTTAACTTTTGATATAACAATGTTAGAAATCTTTTATTCTCAAATAATATACCTTCTTTTAATTTACCAGCAGCAGCACAATAACGTAATGTAAACTTACCAGTTACGGATTGACATTACATAGTAAATGGGTGGCCTCTGGAAATCATTAAAAGCAGGTTGTTCACCCAAAGAACCAGAACCCATGTTGTCAAAGAGCAGCCAGTCTCCAATATTCAGCTCAGGGAGTAGACAGCTTTCCACAATTTGATCAAGCTCATCATAGGATGGACCCCAAAGACTGCTTGCAAACAGAGGCTCATCTTCCTTGTATTTCTAAAGAAAAACAGTTCTGGCCGTTATGTATTACTCAGAACAGCAATTGTTGAGCAACTTACTTAAGAGGAGTGCAAATGATAGCAAAATGTAGTCCAAAGCAATTTACCAAAGACTTTAGCCTGTAGCACATATAAGTGTGCCCTTACCTTGTGAACCTCTGGAATAGTAGTCAAGTTCTCAGATAGCTTGCTTCCAAAAGAACCATAAACACCATCATTCATGTAGTAAATGAAGACTGGTTCATCGCTCTGCGTTTGTTCCACTGTAAAATATGCAACCAAATACAAATTGCACAGTGAATTTCAATTTATGGTGGTACTTTGTTTTTGAATGCTATAGGTTTTCCACGAGTGCATGTCACATGAGTACGAAAAGAGTTAACAGATTTAGAAGAAAGAAGCATGAACTTACCAAAATATATAAAAAACATTTTACAACAAATGGTTAGGTAACACATATAAAACCTATTTGTTGCTTAATACTATCTGATCACAAAGATGCAAATTACAATAGGTTGCTTTTTTTTCAAGCGGTCATTCGTATATTTGCCATTTATGGGAGTTGCACCTACACAGATTCATCATCAGAAACATCTGATATCAGATATTTAGGCAGGAGGCATATGCTATGCACACCCCTGATTCTTGTGCCTCCCCATAATAATATCCAAACCCTTTAGGTGCTGGTCAGGCTGGTCAGAAAAAGTACCTGCCAAGTGCAAGAACTAAATGCACAGATAATGAGTTGAAGAAACATTTATAAGCAACTTATTCATCATCATCATCTCTGCATCCTAATATAGGCAATTAACAAGCTTACTCAATGTTGGGCAAGAACTGAAAAAAGTATAGCTCTCCATAACAGTGCAGTTACCTGTGTCTGTATATTTATCAAATAATGTTCTATAAAATTGAATGGCTAAAGTATTATGACTATTTTTCATAAGCCAATATATATATAGGGAACACCATCAAAAGGAGACAATACAATTCTGGTTGGCTTTTCCTAAAATGTAAGATTTCTAAGATTTCTAACCCGAATCCCTACTTCTGGAAGACTACGTTGCAAAAAAATCACAGGCACAACATAGCTAAATTAGTTGCTTTATTGCAGAAAACAATTAAGCAATACAGACATGGAAGATATTGCCAAGTGCAATACACAAAAATCAGGGTATGTCTATGTTTCATTCCATACAAAACTATTGCTCAGTGGAATGCACTCTTAGGAGCCTTGAAATGTCTATAATACAAGAGAAAGAGATCCTGGATCCATTGGGTAGAATACTGAGAAGAATTTGCGTAAGGTAAAAGGATTCAGACAAGCAAAACGTGGAAAAATCAATCCACTGAAATATGTGACAATGCAGAATTGAAAACAATCTCAGTCAATGGAAAAGAAGGTACTTTTCCCCTGTCAAGGTTAAATTGCAACATAAAAAAAGATCTAATGATTTTAAGTTCTCTCATGCTAGAAAATGTCCACCTAGCTAATAAAAATATAGGTTTGAATCATCATGGTTAAGCCAAAGGAAATGCTTACTGATACACAGTGCCTTTCTCACTGAATGGATGGAATCTGGCATTATATAATTGTAGGGGAAAATACAAAGAAGGCAATCTGCTAAAGATGTTAACAAACTCCTTGGCTATGCAAAAATTGATGCAGATAGTCTAGGGCATAATCAATATCGAGAAATGGGACTCTATGGTGTTTTATAACTCTGAACATATAAGACTGATGAGATTGTGGATTGATTTGTTATTTCTTGAGATATCACAAGACCTATAAACAGGCATGTCTGCTAAAGCCTCCACTCCTGCCAAAACAGTTGTTACAACACTATCTTCAACACTATCTTTATATTTTTGGATCTGTTACTTCAAGACATCTACAAGACATTCACAAAAAACCCCACATTCACTACTTTCTTCTTGTCCTCCAGTAAACGTAGTACTAAAGTGGCCATTTTATCGCACAAATAAGAATGGTGAAGATTCAACATGTACAAAAAAGGTCGGTTGCAGCATAAATTTAGAGTCCTGTGGCATCTGACTTTCTGTCTTCCCTGTCTGTCAGTATGAAATGAGAACAGTTATACTGATAATCTTGCTTCCACTATAATTAGTAAGGAGGGAGTTCTGAAAAAATGACTATAATCACCCAAAACACAAGAGAGGATTTCTAGTCTCTCAAGATTTTATTTTTTTTAAAAAAAGAATATTTTTTGCCTTAAGCTATTAAAAGCATTTAATAAAACTAAAAGCCAGAGTTTCTGGTAAGGGTCATGGCAAACTAGACATCCCCAAAGGAAGCATTTACAGTGGAATCAGCAGCCAGACTGGTCCATGCAAGTCTTACTAAATAAAGGAGAAATTCTGAGATTGCCCACTTGCACTCCAAATAGCTGCTCCTCATGAGTAGACTGCATGAGTTGGTTTTTAGCTCATTGGGGAGCTAGGAGTTTGAGGGATTTCAACCAAGCTCACAGCCTATTATGGAGCCCATTATACGGACACAAAGTTGAGCCAAACCTCATTTCTTAATCACTTTTGGATGCAATTAATTTACATCTTAAAAGGGATTTTCTAAGCAGCAGGATAAGATTCCATTTAGTGAATTCCAATAGAAGGGTTTTAAGGACTTTAAAACGCTTGGTAAAAAGCTAGCTATTGTAAAATATAAAATGAGTAAAGGGGCAGTTGCTTTAAAAGATTATTTTTGGTGAAATTGCTTTTGAATAAATTTGGAATTTATTCAAATAAAGTCCAAATAAACCAGCCCTTCATGGGAATGTTTTTTATTTACTACCGGTATTACTAAGTGCAGGCAATTGGTGGATTTTACAAAAGAGAAGATAAAGGTAATGTGAATCAGACTGTGATGCTGATTTTAACTAAAGAGTGCCATTAGAGAAGAAAGTATTAAGGGCACAGTAAGATGACAGACAGACAGTTTGCCTTTTCCTCTCTCCTTGTTTGAGACACTTTTTGGATTACAATATTACAATGGCAACCAGAAAAGTGGCAAGAGTGAAGGGAAAGATTGCTTGAACAAGCTGGAGAGATAGGAATTACACAGGATTTGCCACAGAAAATGTTAGAGGAATATTAAATTGACTAAATAATTTGATACCAAACTGACTGCTTTTAAAACAAAATGGATGAAAGATATGCAAAGATGAAAGACCCTGCAAAGTTATAATTATACAGTAAGAGGTAAACATATAATTGTATTTATAACTGCTGCAAAGGAAAGTGAGGCACATTCTTTTCTCCTTTTTGCGTTTTTAGCTTTCTCATTTTATCTTACTTTTATTAAATTTATTTTTTTTAAATATCTTTAATAAGATTTTAAAAAACCTGAAAGATCTGCAAGACAATAAATATCAAGGACTTATCAAATCCTGAATATTTTCAATGGTCAGCTGTATTTTAAGCCAAAGGCACTTGTCCTTTAGAGCAATTTCTCCATATAGAGTCAACTCTCATCTGAAGGAAACTATGTTGAGTGTATATAGTGGCATCTGATGAAAAAAAGGAAGGAGTATCAGATGATACAGAATATTACTTTATGAGGATACATATGGGTCAGCTGAGGTCTCAGTAATTCCAAGGCAGTGGTCGCGAAGAAGACAGGAACCTATTACAATAGGTACAGTTGTGATTTTAATACTGCTGATCTTGACTTGAGCTACATGAAAAGTCACAGATAGTAGACCAGATTAAGTGGCAGTAACTGAACAATGCTTATCGAAGTAGTTGTGGGTTTTATAGGGATCATGAAACTACCTACACAAGTAATCAAATGTGGAGTATAAGGATGAGGCAGAATAGAAATCTTCACAGCAAAATCAAGAAGTCAGACAAGCAACCTAATGATATGAATGAGACCCCTAATTATAGATGAAAAAGATCTAAGCACCAGAGAAGACAACTTAAAGAGACCATTGTTCAATTAGCTACATAACTGCTTCTTTTATTTTGCTTTGCTTCAGAAAGTGTTTAAAAAATCTTTCTGGGAACAAGCCAGTACAAATTTGATATATTGATATCAAGGCAACTGAAAATTTCAAGGATTGCTGTTGAATCAGATGATCAGTCCCCATCTCTATCCATTCTAGAAGCAAGGGCAATAGAAGACCAGGCACATTCGCACACATATCACTTACAAGGAACATTTTCTTCCAAAGGAAAGGTCAAAGCCAGGAAAGGTGCTTAATTACCAGTGGGATAGCCTCTGACAAGGAATAGCAAACAATTATTAGCTGGCAAACGCTAGCTGTTGTATTTCAAGGACTTTTGAAAAGAGCTTGAGATGGTACAGTCCAAATAACTAGCAGCAGTTTAGCTAAGATTTCATTAATGCTGAAGAACAAAAAGGACAGAAGGGAAGGTGTAATAATTTGGCAGGGAGGACAAGAATGAAAAGACAAAAGTAGGGAACAATTATAAACAAACACAGAACTTTTTTCAACTGTGAAAAAAAGACACAGAACAAATGAATATTTCTACTGTTGCAATGAAGTATAGAATGTGTCTCCCAGAAAAAAAATGTCCTCAGAAAGTGCCTGAGATTGCCATTGCCAAAGTGATGCAATACGTATGATGCAAAGATGAAGAAAATTATTTTACAAGGAAATTATTTACAGATTTAAAACTTTCAGCCTGAACTTTTTCCAAGTATGACCTAGTTTTTAAGCAACTAAAGAAAACAATGTAAGGACTGTTTTCTTATTAAGCTAACTAAATGGGCCCTTTGTTCTACCAATTACCTCTTACAAAGCTACTCAAAGAAATTTAGCTTTCTGGAAAACTTCCTATAGCTCAATTTTGTCATTCCTTTATAAATGCTTATTTTAAAATACTCTGTATAAACTACTATTAGATGATTCTTAAAAAGAAAAACTTGAACAATCTAAAAGGGGAATCACAATCTAAAATGGGGGTCGTATTTGACAAGCTAGGATCCAGAATAGTGATTAGTCTTTAGTGTTTTTACATCTTTAAATATTTGCCAGATTTTGCTTACATTTATTGAGACGGTCATCAGATTGAACAGCTTTCTTTGCAAAAATATTAACTGCTAGAGTAAATGCTGAAGAAACATAATAACATCCAGGCTCTGCAATCACAGTTATACCAGATTCTTCAGGAAAGTAGGTACCAAGCAGCGGAATGATAACACGATTAATCTAAAAAATAGAATATGAACATTTGAAAATTCTCTGCTAAATTGGAACAATCACAACTTGGTAAAATTGTGGAGTCTTTGGTACTCTCTGAGCTATGATAAGCTAAAATATATTCACTCCCTGGTGGGAAATTAACTGAAGAAATATAACGTTTCACAACTTACTCTTCATGAAGAAAACATCTATGAATGGTTATTAGTATTACAGCTGCATACTAGATAGATCCAGCATTTGAGGTGGAGAACATAGTTATGTGACCCGGTTGTTGCTTAAGGCAGTGATTGATGACCAATCTGCTCCCTTCCAACTTGTAGCCTAGAGATTGCACCAAAGGCATGCATGCTCAGTAGAGTAGATTGCTGCTCCTCTATTCAGTCATTCTACACACATTATTTTAAAGAGATCTCAGAGCAGTGCATGGCAGCTACCTTACACAATGTTCTTGCCAGCTCTTGGCTATCAACCATTATTTAGCCATATATAACTGGCAGTTCCTGACCCTGAGCAGTTTTAATAGCAAACCTGCCATTCCTGAGATTTTTTCCCCCAACAACCATGTTATATAAACTTCTAGAATGATTTTCCAGTCAGAACAAACCAAAGTTGGATCCCATAAACAAACTGATAAAAAATAATGGCTTCCCTTTCTGGCTTATTCTACCTGTAAATTACACCAGTTTCACATGTTGTAATGATGGAAAACAATGAAATTGCCTTTGAAATAAATGTGATACAAGCCAATGGGAAGTATTAAAACACTACCACACAATTATTTATAAAAGCATACTACATTCTGTCATACTGCAGCAATTCTAAAAAAAGATTAAAACTATGCAATTTTCTACAATCCTTTGGTTTTTTTAGCTGCAATAACCCACATAGTTTCTTGAGTCCAACAATTATTGTCCACAACTAGATTTGTTTCCTTTTTGAAGGTGCTATAAAATTGGAATTTGCTCATACAACACGCAGCTTCAAGCCCCATTTCCCTGCAATGGTTCATCTACAATATAGGTTCAGAATCCTCATTACATTGAAAAGATGTTAATGTTGCACATATATTGAATTCCACCTGAACCTAGACAATCAGGGTTTGGGCTTTATGGAAGCCAAGCATATACAACTATATTGTAAAGGCTGCCTTAGTCCAGACATTTATACAGACAGCTTTCCTGAAATGAAAACACAAGCCCAATGTTGGGGTGCAAAGGACTCGCTGTGCTCTTGGTAAATATGTCCAATCTGTGAATGTTTCAAGGTCTAACCAAGTCAACCCACTGTGTATAAATTGTTTATATTTTAATAACGACCGTTTTGTATTTTTAATAGTGACTTCTTTTTTACATATTATTTTATTTAATGGTTGTATGTTGTCCAGAGTCACTTTTTATGAATATGCATGGCCATACAAATTTGATAAATAAGCAAAGAGCATGCTGTACTGTAAGTGAAACTACAATATTTGTTGCTAGTTGCCAAAGTAACCTTATAGTTCATAGTACTGTAAATGGAAGTTTGAACTGAATAAAATGACAGGGCAAATTCTGTAAGAAAAGAATCTCCTTTATTGGTAAAGGATCTAATTTCATACCTCTTCCAGATCAAGTTCATGATCGGTGAAACCACCACCAATGTTCAACATATTCAAGGTAAAGCCAAATTCTTCCTAAAATAGAAATGCAGAAAGTTTGCGGTTATTCTTTTCAAATAATGTTTACTCTTCATATATACAACTCCTCAACTAAGTACCCTGTTTCATTGATACAAGCATTTCTATAGTTTAAAATGAAACTAATATTGCAAATATTGTAGCTTGGATCCAACAAATGGCTAGGAGAACTCTGGTCACAACATATAGGTTTCTCATTTCTTACTTCCTACTGCAATCCTCCGTGCACCGTGAAAACCATTTCTAGGCTTGGACAACTTCCTGAAAGATCTCACTTGTGATCTGTGACTTTATAAGAGTCTTCCCACCTCTCCTTTTATGCACTCAAATGTGCCTTTCAAAATAGCTATCAACCACTGAACCAGCCATTGTAACAGGAAAAAAAACCCCATGTTTAATGTAGAAATGTGACATTACTATAATTTTAAGTCAATTAAAACAAATTAACTAATTTTTAAAAAAGTTTCTTGTCAGGAGATGTAAATCTTTCTATGCTCTGTGCACACAATAGCCAATATGGTGTGTGAGTGTTCATTTCTGAACTAAAACATAAGCATGGCCTACATCAACACAAAACTCTCATATCCAAGCCTAAGTGTTTTAAGATGGAAAAATGAGGAAAAGGCAAGACCACTGTAACAATGAAGAGGAAACAGAGAAAGAAAAGCTTGGAAGATCCTGTCCCCCAATAGGCAAGATATGCTGTACTTGAAATCTAGGGTGGTGTGGTTCAGTGACTCTTAGAACCCTTCAAGTACAGTATATCTAGCTGGGAAGCCTGGGGAAAAGGGCAGGCAGACTAATAGTATGTCTCCTCCTTGTGTTTGCTGCCACTGTAATATCCAACTAGCCCACTCACTTGAGAGGGATAGGCAGACATATGGGATATAATGCATTTTAATTCAAACATGGCAACAATTAAAATGAACAAAGAAAGAGGCCATGTGGACATGAAGGAAGCAAGCTATTCCCTACTTGTTCCATTAAACATCTCTTGAATTTTTTTTTCATAACACACTCAAAATCTGTTTTAGTTTGGACAAACCATGAGTTACTCAGTCCAGAATGGTACAGCCAATCTTCCAAACACATTTCCCACTCCAGACAGATTCCTAGCTTCTTATATCAAGAAGATCTGAACTTACAGATATATATATATATATACTCAGGTTTTAGTGTACTTACAGCCATATCAAATACACAACGAGCATCAGAAATAGCATCTTTGTATGCTTGAGATTCCATGCAAGGGTTTGACACGTGAAACCTTTTATAAAAAAAAAAAAGAACTAGAAGTTACATAAGGTAACATTGCATTATTGTTACAAACAAAGAAGTTTTATCTAACATTAAGGTACAGTATACAAAAAAAATCTTTTAATTTCTCAAATTTATCAAATAATGCAATAGCTAAAATATTAATAAAAAAGAATCTTGGGTAAACATAAGTTAAGAAATAATTAAACTAAATATCAGTGTGGGTGATGTTTTCCAGTATTTTTTTTCTCCACAATTCAGTTGAGCATTTCTCATTCTCTCAAAATATGAAGAAATGATCTGGTGCCTTTTCACAACTACTTTACAGGGATCTTAACTAAGGTAATTGATTTAACTATATATAATTTTCACAATGGTTAAGATTATTTCTTCTTTAAAAAATAATTTTGGGAAATATTATTTATTTTATTTAACCATTTCCACTTAACAAAGCCATTCTTCTAAACTGCTAACAAAAATTGCTGACTTAAGATCAAGTTAATTTATTTTATCTTGCAAATAAATACGAAGATCAAGATCTAACACATAGTATAGGTGATGAATTGCCAAGAAAAAAAAGCTTCATTAACAAGAATGAAGAATGCTGAAGAATAACTGAGCCTAAATGTTTTAATCCCAAATCTAATAGTTTGCAATTTTGCTTTAAAAATTAACTAGCTTTGAAAGCAAGAAACTTTCTTTCGGTACCATGAATGCCTTCAATTTGCTGCTATATATAAAGTATATTTCTGTAAAACATTAGTATACACAAAAAGCTATATAAATAAGAAGTGATTCCTGCTATAAGCGCTTATTTGCAAGAGTTTATCCTATGAAGGAACGTTACGTGCATTTTTGCAACATACACCGAAATTTTTGGTCACCCATACAGCCTTAATTTTAATTTTACATGTATTCCTAATGCCTTCTTTCAATACCGATGACAGCAAGGAATGGAGAAATATTACAGATCTACTCACTTAACACCAACTATTTGGACATTCAGCTCCTTAGCACATTCCATGAGATGACGACAATTCTTCAGGGTAGTGCCAAACTTCATAGTCATCTCTTCATCTCCATTTATGTCTTCTGTGGCAATATGAAGTAAGAGCCTAAGAGAAGGGGAAGATGATTGGGGCACAGTTGGTTTACAGCAGCATCAGCACATGTGAAGCCTGAAGACTGTCAGAAGCATGTTGATTATGATGTCATTACTCCAATTCTCTCGATGGACGAGTCATGTGAACCTAATAAAAACAATCCTGTACAGAGAGAAAACTACCAATTAGGGCCTAAAACATGGAGTCAGAAAAAACATGGGGGGGGGTTGGAAATGCAGCTGCTAAAGCTGTTGTAGCAGAAAGTCTGTTGAATGCTGCAATGAAAAGCCATTACCTTAGTACAATCATAATCCAAGTTCCTTTAAAAATATACGTTAAATATGGTACACTGCTGGATACTGAAGCAAACTGAAGGAAGTATCTTTATACATTTCCTTTAATTATGGACAAATATGAATGCTTACTTCTTTCACTAAAACCTAAATAAACTGGTGAAAATTCAAAATTTCTATTCCTTCTAGTCTCTAAAATAAAAGTTCTATTTGCAAACTGAGTATCAGTTAATAGGCAGAATTGCACTTAAGACATTGGAATAATATATTTATTGCTGCAGGTTTATCATAATCTCCAAGAATTAGTGCATGTGTACCTCCAGAAATAATTGTATTATCTGTTTTCCATTAACACAGCCTACATAAGTTACTACATAGGCAGTTTGCCAAATATAATTATTGGAATATTATAATATCAGAATAGTGGTCAACAGCAAATACAGATTTATCCATAAACTCATGCAATCAAATATTGTCTACTATTCTTAATTCAATTATTTGATCATAAAGTGCTATGCTTCAATATCTGTCAGTAACATGTGACAAAATAAAACATATCTGACGTTTATAAATCATTATCCAATTATGTAGCTATATTACAACTATATTTTTATGCAGAACTTGAAATTAGAAAAAGAAATGTCTCTCCTGCCGAACCCATTTTTTGATCCTTAAAAGATACTTCCAGAACTGTAAACAACCAGAGCAAGGCAAGTTAGACAAGCAGGGTTTTTTTTTTAATTACTATTTCCAATGATGCTTACCTCTAAAAGGCTTATCTCTTTTAAATAATCCTTCTTTCATGCTGCTGCTATCCCTGTAACCTAGAAGAAAGCTTGATGTGCATTGCTGGTGCAGCACCATAATTCTATCACACAGCACTGTGAGCCATTCCAGATTTGTACTTGATTTTCCCCTCTGAAACTTTCTGGATACTAAAGGGATCTTGAGGCAATTTTCACAGATGGTCATCTGATCAGAAATTCGATTCATGCCAAAGTCCCAAGCAACATATAATATAGATTTGTTTCTTATTCTTGACTGCCCACATAATCTTGACAGTAACAACTTCTGTGTCATGGAGTTTTAAGGTATGTTGATAAAGTATTATCAATAAAGATTAGTACTTTTTAAAAGTAGTTCATAAAAAGTAACTGAATGGATCAAAATTACTAAAATTCTTAATAATCCATTTTAAATTGAAAAATGTAAAGAGTTGCATGTAAATAAATATTACTATACAAGAAATACACTTTTAGAAATGTATCTTTTTTTACTTGACTCCCACATTAAAATTAATAAATTTAAGCTTACTTCGCATTTGAATGGTTTCTAGCAATTTTCTTTAATTCTAATTCATTATCACATGTCAAGATGTTTACTCCAATTTTTGCTGCATATTTTATCTGAGAAGCTTGCTTGCAAGGACTGGTGAATATAATGTTTTCAGGAGAAACACCCAAGTCTTGAATCATTGCCATTTCAGTCTGAAACAGAAACATTGTTTTTAAATCACTTTTAATCTTAGAAACAAAATTTTAAAAATCAATTAACTAAAAGTTAAGAATAAATTTTCAATCACAAATGTCAATTCATCCATGAGCTTTGTAAAGGAAGGCTTCTAAAAACAAAGTGCCATCATATAAATTGCCTTATATAGCAATAGCACTGTATTTATATACCGCCTATCAGGGCTTGCAACCCTCTCTAAGCGGTTTACAATGTCAGCATATTGCCCCCAACAATCTGGGTTCTCATTTTAACGACCTCAGAAGTATGGAAGGCTGAGTCAACCTTGGAGCTGGTGGGATCTGACAGCCAAACTGCTGATCTGCAGTACTGCGTTCTAACCACTTGAGCCCCACAGCTCCCTATCCAGAGGCCAATCAAGCTCTAAAACTTTCTTAAGAATCATTTCCTCAGATTTATGTTGGTGAGGGCAGCATTAACTAGAAACTTTAAGAGAATGAGAAGAGGAACTCTGAAGACTTACTTTATTTGAGCATGCAAACCCAGTTCCAAGAGCTGATAGTATCTCGAGTACACCAGGGGTGGAATTACATTTTAGGCTGTAAAACGGCTTTATTGGTGCCATCACATTCTGCCAGTGAATATGTTGCTTGATCAAATTTCCCAGATCACCAATAAAAAAACTATTTTTTCCAGTCTATAAAGGAAGCATTTTAATATACAGTTAAAAATGAGAAATCTTTAGTGAATAGCCAACAAATTTAGAGAACATTTGTCTTAATTACTGCCTCAAAATGGTTTTTTCATTTTCTTTTAACTACACATAACTCATAAAAATTATGAATTACAAAGTATGCGTACGAAGCTGTAAGATTTATATATGTAAAAGTAAATATAATGGGAATTGGACGAGAAAACAGCTTACAAGGGTATGTTCATAAATGTAGTTGTCAACGACATCTGCAATGTTCATTCCTTCATCCAGTATGCCAATGGAGTAGTTTGCATCCTCAAGAAATCCTTTCATCTCAGCCGTATTCCGCAAAGCCGACAGTCATAAACCAAGAAACACAAGGAACAGGCCACAAAGCCTTAGAGTTGGATCCTTAAATTATGCAACAAACTGTTAAAAGAAAAATTCAGGCCTATTTTAGTTCGGATTATAAATGGATAACCCCTTCATGTGAAAAACTACTGTTCTGAATAAAGATGTTATAGGTTCATGTAGTAAAAAAGGATTTAATATCTGTCCCTTCCAACTTTGTTATTCTAGGCTGTAGAAAGAATAGCACATAAAGTAGCTACCAAACATACTGTTTGTTCCAAGTTCTCAAAATAGTGATGTGCCTTCAAGAAAATAGGCATTTGAGTTAAGGAGGCATTGATAAGTGTAACAAGGAACTTTAGAGCCAGGTGGTCAAGCTGTCAGCATTTCCTTAACTCAAAATTGTAATTGCGCAGCCATAGTGCGATTCCAGGAAAACTAGCAGATTGATCAGTGCAATACATATGCCCACTCTCGCTTCAAAGTACTTTTTTGTCGATCTACCTTAAAAATCCAAGCCCACTTATTGAAATAAATAAAAAGTTCCTCAGCTTTAGCTACCACTTTCCCAGTTTCCTAGCTTACTATTGAATGATGTAGTCATCTCCAGTGGTTTTTGTTATACCGTTTCTTCCAGAAATATAAAAGTCCTCTGCATTCACAATTAAATAATTCAGATGCCTAACCCAGATAATAGTGATTCGGCTACAACCACAATCATCCTACATAGTAACAATAGAAATAGTCTCTTTTCTATAGCCATCAATGGAAGGAGAAAGCTGAAAATATATTAATGGGACTTGAATATACAATCAGACAATGCAATGGTAATTAATCTGTTCCCTTTAAATTAATATTTGACTTTTCCCTCAATCATTTCAGAGTAGAACTTGAACAGAAACAATGTGGTAAGTCAATTCGAGCAGATATTAAATTTACAGAATGATTAGCAAATATTAGCAATCAAATTATTCAAGACAATAATTTGAGGGAAACTTTGCTATTGTAGTATCAGGTATTTAGTTTATTTTTGTTTGGACAAGAGGAGCCAGCACTAACATAATATGATTACTCGGTCTTATGAAACAACTAAATAAGCCCTATCTCATAGGATCTTACAACATGTTTCTTCTTGACAGTTTACCTGGATGTTAATGATTTAACAGAGATGTATCAAATATTTTGCAGACAAATCATTGTATAGAAAGCTGTACGATAATATCTTTTTTTCTTTTGAAAAAAAAATGTGTTTAATGTTGAATTTAAGGATTACCATCCACTTTAAAAATATGTCTTCTGATAATTTAGTAATAGAGCCAGTTTGGTGATGTTTGGAGACCATGAGTTCTAGTCTCATCATAGGCAGGAAGCCAAATGGGTGACCCCAGGCTAGTCACTTTCTCTCAGCCCTAGCAAGAAGAAGCCCTAGCAAGCATGAAATGCTATTACCTTCCCACTGAAGTGGTACCTATTTATCTATTCACATTTACATGTTTCCAAACTGTTAGGTGTGGGCAGAAGCTGGGCAAGTAATGGGAGCTCACCTGTTGCATGGTGTTAGTCTCTGCCAAGGTTCAGGAATTAGTAGCTGCAGCAGCCTCATGGCTTGATGTTTTAATATTCTTTACTCTTTTTAATATTTTTATTGTTTTAATGTTTTAAAATATTTTTTAAATTTTTAATAGTAATGTTTTGAATTGTAATATTAATAAAAATGTACACTTAGAAGACTGTTGATAAGGCTATAACACTACTAATTTTTGAAATAAATGCAGTTTTACTGAATTATGACCAGTTAGATTATATCAAAATTTGACAAGAGAACAACATTAGGTGATCAACTTAAAAATAACATGTGGTTTATTGTTGTTCGGATAGCTTTGTACTGAGCTGAGAAATCAGCTATGATCAACAGACTTACATGGACAAGTTAGGAGATGGAACCCTACTATCATCAGCTAGGTTCCCAAGGTGGCTCAGCGTTGAAGTCGAACTGTTCTCGATAAAGCACTTCTCCTAAACCCTCTGGATAGTTGTAAACTTGATCAGAGAGCTTGCCCTGTGAAGAAAATATAGCCAAGTATTTATCATTAATTCACAAAATTATGCTGATTCTAATACATTGGCATGCTATTTAATTAAAATAGTTCAATTCACAACAGTTTCCCAAGGGCCATTTTTCAAAAATAAATTTCAAACATCTTCACAGCTTCACACATCTGGCCCAACAGCATGTCTTCCCATTTCCTCACACAGCCCGCTATGTCATAAAAATATCAGGAAACGTGAGTGTATCTATCATCTGTTTCCATTATAAGACATTCTCAACTGTACTTGGCTTCCAAGTCTAGGCAAAACCAGCCAGATACTGTACTCCCACCTGCTAAGACGTTAATATTCTTTGACCTATAAATGCAAATGTCATTAGAAGAGGGCAATATGTGTGGAAGGACCTGGAGATCATTCCAATGAGGAAAGATTGCACTGACTAGATACAGCTCAGAAAAAAAATTGTATCTATAGCTTAAGCTATTAATATGAATAAATATCCTTGGTTTTAAAAAGAAATATGTGAGCAAATGGGTTGAAAATAGATTTAGATTTAAATATTTGAAATAATCATGTGCATCACGACTGAGTCTCCCTCCAATTCCTCATACTGCTTTTTCCCCCATCGTAAAAGTTTTGGCTTGTCTTCCTAATTCACAGTAATGGAAGTATCTTCAAATTTAGGCACAGTTCAATATGGTTCATATACTTTGGTTGCTTCAAAGTCTCCTGAGTTGCTTTCTTAGTTGATGGAATCCATGACAGAATTAACATACCATAACATACTTCTATCAAAAGCTCAAATATTGAATCATATCATATGGTAGTGCAATCATTTACTTTTTGGATAGTGACTTCAATGTAGAATCTTTAAATAGCAATAGCAATGTATTTATATACTGCCTATCAGGGCTTGCAACCCGCTCTAAGCGGTTTACAATGTCAGCATATTGCCCCCAACAAT
>JANHJO010010384.1:179056-195706 GCA_032468235.1 Pseudoxyrhopus heterurus
TCTTGCAGTTTTGGCTTGAATTTACTTTGAGGCCAAAAACACTTTAAACTCTTTCCAACTTCATTAAATATAATGGCAGCCTAGGCAATTTCTCCCATTCTCCATTGAGCAAAAGATTTGGGTATCACATTGGATAGAAATAGGGTTGACTTTTAAGAGCCAAAATATGTAATTCTAGATAGGGCCATACAAATATGTACTTGTTTCTTCTCAGCAAGCTTTGGAAATGTTATTCATGCAACCTAACACTCTCTGAGCTTCCTTGTTTTCCTGCAGACATTTCATTACCCTAACTAAGTAACATCACCAAAGCTAGTTAGGGTAATGAAACATCTGCAAGAAAACAAGAAAGCTCAAAAAACACCAAAGACCTTGAGCTACAAATATTTAATATTTCAACCTTGAGCTACAAATATTTAATATTTCAACCTTGAGCTACAAATGCTCTCCTTTATTGGAACCTAATGCTCTATATTTGCTAAAAACACATTACAGCATATATACTTAAAGCTTGCTTCCCCTTTTCATTTAAGAAGTATAACTCTATATTTATCACATGGCTGGTTAAAATTTTTACTAGAATGAACCAAAAGCAAGATGCTAAAAAAAGAGGGAGGATTGAAATTAAAAAATTAAGCCATATGTTTCAGCCACAGTAGATTAAATTCAGAAGCAATGGTAGAACAGACCAGAAACTTATCCTCGTTATTATTCTGGAATATGGTAAACTATTTTTATATTCTTGCAAAAAAAAAATCAATGTGAACGCAGACATGTGGTCAGCAGAGGTCAAGTATAAGTTGAAAACTTTACCTTTGCAGTCATAAGATCAAGCACTTTGCAGTTCAAGTACTGAAGATGGACGTTATGAACTGAAGGCATAGTTATAACTAGCTGTTTTCTGAAGTCAGCTTAAACCTAGCATTCATAGACAAAATGGTTTTCTGTGCGTCTCTGAAAATAAGTGACACATAGAGGTGTGTTGGCCTGGCAAAGATTTATTTTCCCCATTCTTCCTGTCTTTCTTGTTTTCCTGTATGTTAGTAACTGTTAATAGAAAACCCCAAGTAGGAACACAATGATAATTTTTGAAACAATGGATTTCCCCAAATCTCTGTTGGGATCATTACTATTTAAGTCAGGGTGGATTTAATTTTGGAAATTCATAGAAAAAGAAACACAGCTTAATACAATGCCTTTATATAAATCTGAAAAAGAAAAAGGTTACTGTTGAAGTGGAAAAATACAGGAAAAAGTATCCAGACAATCAAAAACTCGGCCATGAAGTAAGATTATAATGTCTGGGCTTCCTGGTTTAGATTTAAAAAAAAACAACAGCAACGTTGCATAGTGTAAAGAAAGCCAAAAAGGAAAACTTGGGTTAACTAATGGAAATGAATGGCAGGAAGTTCAGAGCAGAGAAAATAAAGTACTCTTTTTTTTTTTGCAGTTTTTACACATGAACCATAGAATTTCCTACTACAAGCTATACAGTAGTGGTCACCATCAAGCTGGACAGGTTGAAAAGGGATTGTTATAAAGTTATGAAGAAGTTATCAATGTCTGTTATCCACATCAGATATCTACTAGAGAGTAGCAGATCTATTGAGGGACAAAAGAAGAAACTGTATGTGCTACGTGGAGACGCTGGTTCACCACAGTATGCAAAGCCAGTCTTGATCTGATTGACATTCTTATGGTTTAAAATGAAGCCAAAATTGACAATATCACCATTCAAACAATTTGGAGGAACTTGTAGCATCCAATATGCATTCACTCGGGGTTTTTATAATTTGCTTATGAATATTTGCAAAAAAAGTAATTCTATTATATTTGCTGTTCCTCTAAATTGGTAACTCTTAATAGAAAATCTTAAGTAGGACGACAATAATGTTTTTTTCAAAATAGTTCACCAACTCCATGTGTTTTTCCAAGGAGCCTTTGTAATGCACATAAGCCAAGATCAGTAAAAAGAAGATCAATAATGTAAGAAAGCCTTAATTGCCAAAAACAACATATAGAAAATGAAATTAGTGCTTAAATTATTATGTAAATTATGTAAATTAAATTATCATGTAAATTGACTTGGCTCCAGAAAATGACTAAGTCCCAGCCTCAAATGAAGCTAGGATATTTCACAATGTATGTTTGTTAAATTTACATCCCCTCTTTACCTCAGGAGCTCAGAGAAAGCATATATACAATTTCTCCATTTTTTCCTCATAACGTTCTCTAAAGCAAATAGGCCTAAGAAGAATGACTGGTCCAAAACTATTCAAGGCCTGAGGATGGATTTGAACCTGGGTTTTTCCAGTTCTAGTCCAACACTTTAATCATGATACAGCAACACTTGGGGCCAATACAGCATTGGTATATATGGGTAAGTGCTCGGATTTTCACATCTTGTGCTGTCATTGACAAGAAGTTTTAAAAAAAAATTGAAATAGCAGTTATAATGCCATCTTGTGGCTACAGAACATCAAAGCATGTGGCCAATGGATCCAGCTCATTTTCCTTCCTTCCTTAGTCCAATCTCACAATGGATAAATGAAATTGACCTTTATTTTTTTCAAAAGAAAAAATAATACATTGTTTAAATATCCAACATGCAAAGAGTCAACAGAGAAAAGGAGACATTACAAAGTTATTCTTGCAGATTCCTTCCTTCCCCCTGCCAGCTGGCACAAACTCTTCATTTTAATTCTTTAATTCAAGGCTAAGAAACTTTGAGGAGCAGGATGTGTTAATGTCAGACTGCTGAGTATTGGGGTGGAAGAGGAGGGGAGGAGGAGAAAAAGAGAAAGAGGGAGAAGAAGAAAGAAGAGGAAGAAAGAAGAAGAGGACAAGAGAGGAGGAGGAGAAGAAAGGAGGAGGGAAAGAAGAAAGAAGAAGAAAGAGGAAGGAGGAGAGGAAGAAAGGAAGAGGAGGGGACGAAGTGAAGAAAAGAAGAAAGAGGAGGAGGAGGAGGAGGAAGAGAAGAACAATAACAATAATAACAACAACAACAGAGCCCGTCCCCCGGCCAAGCAGGGCTTCCTCAGGCCACCGCTAAGGCGGCGATTCTCCATCCTCCGCCAGCGATCAGGAGCAGAGGCGGGGAAGGCGAAACGAGGGAAACCCGTGAGCGGCGGGGCGGGGGAAGTGGCGGGCAAGGCAGGCGCATCCAGGGCCAGCAGCGGCGAGGCAGAGCGCGCGGAAGGAGGCGAAGGCGAGCGCTCTTCGCTCGGACAAGGGAGCCGCCGCTGCTGCTGCTGCGCGGGGCCGGCGCTGAGCGGCCAGGACCGGGATGGGCTGCGGCGGGAGCCGCGCCGATGCCATCGAGCCGCGCTATTACGAGAGCTGGACCAGGGAGACCGAGTCCACTTGGCTGACCAACACGGACGCCGAGCCTCAGCAGCAGCCGCTGCCCGCCGCGGGCCTGGAGAGCGGCGGCGGCGACGCCGAAGCCGGCCTGAAGAGCCCCGGTGAGTCGGGGAAGCGCGGGGTGGAGGGCCGCCCTTCCGCCGCTACTGCGGCTGCCTGCCAAGCGGAGGGGATGCTCGGACTCAGCTCGCTTCCTCCCTCCCCCTCCCCGCGCCCCCATCTCCTCCGCCTGAGCCTCGGAGCCGGACTGGGATCCTAACTGGAAGGAGCGGGGAGCAGGCTGTGAAAATCGCCTCAGGCGAACGCTTGCCGTTGCTTTAGTACGTTCCCATTGCTCGCCTCAGAAAAGTCCTGGCTCTGCTGCCTGGGTGGCAATTTAGGCGAGGAATCTGAGTTTCCCCCTTTGGGACGCTGCTTTCTGAGCAGCAGGTTCTTTTCTTCCAGAAAGAAGGGGGGGAAACTGGTGGCAGCCTACCTTGACCGCACAAGGGGTTCACTTAGCCATAATTTACTCAGTGCAATTTGGGGGCTTCTTGTGATACAGCTATAAGTTCATTGCACATTTGCCAGCTGGGTTTAATTCTAGGCCAGTATTTCTCAACCGTGGCAAATTTTAAGGTGTGTGGACTTCAACTCCCCAAATTTTCCCAGCCAGTAATGCTGACTGGGGGATTCTGGGAGGTGAAATTCACACATGTTAAAATTGCTGAGGTTGGGAAACGTTCTAAAATATGGTTGACTCGATTGCAAATGGTATAAGCACAGTCACAGCTCACCTTATGATAGCTTGGGAACAGCTTTAAATATTTAAATTTAAATACTGAAGAACGCAAGAGAGTCACAAAGAGATGATGCTTGCACTTCATGTAACGTTTTGTACATGAACTTAGATAATTGAAAGAAGGAAGGCCCTGCTGGAGAGTCAATATGTGGTTGAAATAAATTGTTGCTTTTGAGAGAATAATTTCAAAAAAAAAAAAAATAGCTTGAGAACAGCATGTATATCTAGCTTTTATGTTTCTATCTCTCTATCCCTGTCGGGAACCTTGAGAATTGTGAATAAAGTCATTCATCTGTTTGAAATCCTTAAGATGCAAGCTGTGTGCAAGATAGTAATAGCAATAGCACTGCATTTCTATACCGCCTATCAGGGCTTGCAACCCTCTCTAAGCGGTTTACGATGTCGGCATATTGCCCCCAACAATCTGGGTACTCATTTTACCTACTTCAGAAGGATGGAAGGCTGAGTTGACCTTGAGCCTGGTGGGATTTGAACTGCTAAATTGCAGGCAGCTGGGAGCTGAATACTTAATTACATAAGTACAGCGTTCTTACCCGCTGCACCAGTCAAGGCAGGATGGAGTATCAGCTCATCTCTTCCACTAACATAATTAGCGATTCTTCTCAGGCCACTTTCAAATGAATAGAATAGGGATAGGGATAGAATAGTTGGAAGGGACCTTGGAGGTCTTTTAGTCCAACCCCCTGCTTAGGTAGGAAATCCTATACCATCTCAGGCAAATGGTTATCTAAACTCCTCTTAAAAACTTCCAGTGTTAGAGCATTCACAACTTCTGGAGGCAAGTTGTTCCACTGATTAATTGTTCTAATTGTCAGAAAATTTCTTCTTAGTTCTAGGTTGCTTTTCTCCTTGATTAGTTTCCATCCATGGCTTCTTGTCCTGCCTTCTGAAGCTTTGGAGAATTAGCTTGACTCCCTCTTCTTTGTGGCAATACCTGAGATATTGGAACACTCTTATTATGCCCCTAGTCCTTCTTTTCATTAAACTAAACATACCCAATTCCTGCAACCGTTCTTTGTATGTTTTAGCCTCCAAGAGCAACAATCTTTATTGCTCTTCTCTGCACTCTTTCTAGAGTCTCAACATTTTGTTTACATCGTGGTGACCAAATGGTTGTCTAAATAAACTCTACTCTGTAAATGTTTGTAGCTAAGAGAAAATCCTATACTGAGGTCAGATGTAACCTTGACCCTGATGGTTTCATGATTAGCAGAGTTGTACTACCAGATGCTACTGATATGAACTGAAATCCAGCATAAACTATATTAAAACTTGCCCAATGCAAGGACAATTTTCCACACTTATACTTCACTAATATGAAACAGATTATCTTGCCTTCAAAATGAGCCCATATTTGTGATTTTTTTTGTATTGCTTTTTTTTAAACTTTTATATCACATATAGTCCTCAACTTAACGACTGGTCTCTTAATGACTGTTTGAAGTTACAATACCCAAAAGATATTTATGACCAGGATCTGAAATTCCAATAGCCACACACCCTAGCCATATAACTGTATTTTGGGCATCTGGCATAGCTGTTTGCAGCATTTCATGGTCACATGACTGTGAATTATGTTTTTGCTCAAAACTAAGATATACTTCTGGTTTCCAACAAAAATGCCACAGGGAAACAATGGGTTCACTTAAAGACTGTTGCAAAAAATTGTAATTGTCAGGTCCAATTATGGTTGTAAGTTGAGGACTATTCATATAAGATTTTTAAAGCATAATTCTGAATATTATTAAATCTTCACTAAAGGACATAAACTCTATGCATTCTTATCCCAAATAACAATTTTCTGGAACTGCAAGATGCCCTGTTTTCATATTCTTAAAGTATTGTCATTGCTTATATAAAGATACAAGGACATGCTGTAAAGATATTTCAGAATATAAATATTTTATCAAGCAGCTGTGTAATGTAGAAAATGTTAATATTTTCATAGGACATGAAATATGGTGGAGTGGCAAAAGTGTTTTGATCGAGAAAGCGTATATGTACCATGAGAACAAGGATCACAAAAAGGACTAACAATTGGTTCAAAATAAAAAGTGTTCCTTAACAATACTTTAAAAAAAAACCTATCCAAGACCCGAAATGTTCATAATATTGTAAGATAAATTTTAAGTTGGATGTTTGATTTGGATTCCAAAGTGTCACTTACATTGTGAAAGTGTCTAGGATTTTGGAAGTTGTTAGATGACTCCTGTAAGAAGCTGAAATAAGTTTGAAAGTGCATTATGAATCCTTATTTAAGGTTTTTCACCCCATGCCAAAAACTGTCCCACTGAATTGTGTAGCACAAAATAATCTGGCTGACTTCCCACATTTGACTGTCTTGTGACCAAAGATTCCATAAAAACGCAGTCTGATTGTTCATGTGAAAATACATGTGTACAAAAGAGAACCAGATAAGCACAGATAAACAAGTCTGAACATCTTTAGATATTTCTTCTGGCTTCATTTTCTTTGTTCCCCAATTGTTGTTTCTTGCTTATGCATTGGGGATTATTGCTGAGCTGTGATCAGATCTGACATATTGGAAGAATGTTTTATATGACCTATTGATATGCTTGAAAAACATTTTATTCATTTATTCATTTGGCTTAGTATTGGTCTAAGTATTCCGCTTTCTGACATTAACTTTTAACACCAGAGATAGGATTATATTTTTCCCTTCTACTGCAGATAGGCTAGAGAGAAATATCAATCTGCCCTAATCAGAAAAGGGGTCCTTTGTAGGAAACATTTTTATGCAATCCTTTCAAAACATAATCTCAAGTTGTTTGGTTTTCCAACAAATATCTGTTTATTAATCCTTGTACGTGGATCTAAAATGAAAGTTTAAAAATTTGATACAGATAAAAGTAGAATTGGATTTTTTTCTTTTTGTGGACGTATTAGTTCTTTGTGAGCTTGTCATAATGACGCACAATGTTGCTGTATACTGTATATCAAATAATGTTCTTTCTTCACCATTACTGGTTGTCAGTCTGGACTAAAGTAATGTTCTGCCTGGCTTGGAAAAATACTTTTCTTCTTCCAGAGGACAGAATATAAAGGGTGGTCTGACTATCCTGAACAATCAATAACATCTGCTGTCTGCTTTTGCAGCTGCTGCTATCCTTGCAAAACGTAATATTGACTTTAATTTCTCCAGAAGACTTTTTAGAACCAAGAAACAAAACAAACACTGTAAGAGATATATTACCTTTATCAACAGCTTTTGCTTTGTACACGGAACCTGAACTGATGGTTATCTTAACTTAGCCTGATAAAATGAAAAATGCACAAAAGGGTTAGATGAAATCATTATAATAGGCTGCAAACATTCTTACTATAATCTTCCTGATTATAGCCAACATTGCTTTTCCTTGGGTTGGTAGTAATTTGCTGAGATATCTAGAAATATGATCACTTTGCTGTCCGTAATGCACATATTTAACAGCATGCAGGATGATAATTGTATATTATTGGCTTGCTTTCTTAGATATTCCATGGAACTTATTCTCCAGCTCAAAATCGCCCAAAGCAATTTGAACTGGTGAATAACAGAATGTACCAGGAATCAATCACTATGTCATCCCCAATGGGATGCTTAAACATCTCCAGCAAAGAAGAGTACACCATTTCTCAAGGAAGGTTTTGGGGGAAACAGTTCTTACCATTAGTTTTCCTGATACCCAATTGAAATCTACTTCTTTGTAATTTTAGCCATTTTCTTTTCTTTTCTGATACATCTTTGAAGAACTGTGCCTTATCTTCTTGAAGACAGCTACCATGTCTCTCCACAGTCTTTTCCAAGCTAAATATATCCAACAGCTTCAACTGTTCCTCATAAATTTTTCTTTCCAGGTTGTTCTTCTTTGGATACCTTCCAGTTTATCAACATCCTTCCTAAAATTTGGTGCACAGAAGTGGACACAATATTATAGGTGAGGTCTGAGCAATATTTTAGATGCAGGATGGAAAGGAATAATGATTTTTCTTGATTTTGACACTGCTGTTGATGGAGCCTAAGATTGTGTTTTCCTTTTTTTGCTGTTGTGTCACTATTGGCTAACAGTGTGTTAACCACCAAGATACTCAAGATGCTTTTTCTAGGTACTCAGCATGGGTCCCCTCATCCTATACTCATATATTTGATTTTTTTTTCTATCCAAAGATCAGTATGCATTTATCTTGGTTGAAATTTAGCTTATTGGTTTCTGCCCATTGACCCAGCTTGTCAATATACTGTCCTCTATACTTGTGCAAATTTTATAGTATTTTCTAACCCCTCATCTATGTCCTTCATAAATACGGTGAACAGCACAGGGCCTAAAATTCCTATTTGACATTTGTCTTCAACCTGACACAGAGCTAGTGACTTATCTTTGTTGGGATGATATTTATCTATGTTGTGAGCCGCCCAGAGTCCTCTGGGAGTTGGGCGGCATATAAATACAATAAATAAATATAAATAAAATGATTATTCAACCAGCTTCATAGCTGTCCAATGATAAAATAGTCCAGCCCACATTTGCTTTTAAAACAGTTGGAATACCACACAATGTATTCTAAAAAATTTTAGCGGAATGAGAGCGGAATGCTAGGCCCATCCTCACTATGCAACATATTCATCCACCAAGAGGAGACAAATTACATAAAAAGGAAACTATTTAGACATAGCAGTGCAGCTTTTCACCAGGATGGAACTGAGGATACGTCAGTGGAAGAAGGGCTGGAGAAGAGCAAGTCAAAACACGTAAAAGATATGAGAATTGTCTAAAACCCAAGCAGAAAACGCAAAGCACACCAAGTACTTGTTACTGGATAAGCTTCTTACAGTAATTAAGGTTTAATGGCACCTAGAGTAGTTTTATAATTATTGGATTCTAAATATGTTTTGAATTCCTTCAAGAAGACACATCCCTGATTCTAATCATCTTGATTTTTTCTCTCTTTCTCTTGTGACCTTGGGATTATTTATTGTAAATTGGATCTTTCCTTTCAGCTGTCCCCTGGGAGTCATTTCAAAGGCTGCTCCTGTATGTTTTTTGAGAGGTTTTCATTCAATGAGCCAATTATTCAGTTGGTTTTTATTTTCTATGCTATTTTCAGATGGAAAATAAAATGGGTATCACTAACAAATGGCCTATGGTGGATGCTGATAATTTTTCCCTGAGGCGTCCTGTTGGGTTTTGATTAGAACAGAGCTATAAATTAGGTTAGATAAATGACATAAGATTGTAGAGTGCATCTTTTTGTTGCAATAAAACCACATGATAACAAGCTGATTTATCCGCTCCATTGTAACAATGCATTTTAGCTCTGTCATCTCCCAAACAGTGCTAGTAATCATGTCTCCTTTCCTTTTGATTTGCTGTTTTTGTTCTGGAGTACTGCTAGTTCTAGTTTCCACTAAGCACTTTCTTGCTTCTAGTGTTTTGCCCTCAGCGTATTTGCTTTGCAGCATGATTCTTTATCTATATTCCTGTCTAAAGTGTATTTCTGTTGACTTACAGCAAGTAACTAGGTTGCACCTGGAGATTCATTGGCAATAGGCAAACTCTACAAAGGTAGCCATTTCTTTCCTTAATTGCTGAATATGTTTTGCAAGTATAAACTTTGATTTGTTCTGTAACCTCTTTGCAGAGGTTTGTATAATTGAAGTGGCACCACAGCAGAAGATTGCAGGGACTAGTTATTTACTTTTTGTTGTAAACGTAAGTAATGTGGGAAATACATCACATAAGGGGAATTAATGATCTTTCTCCTACTACGCCCTAGCTATTTACAGCTTTAAGTGATCAATAACTGACTAAAAAGCACTTCTAATTCAGCTGAGCCATTTCAGTTTAAGGCAAATGTGGGTTTCACAATCTAACTGCCTACCTGTTTTCACTTGCAGGACACAGAATATGTGCCTTGCAATATTCCCATTATCTAAAAGATGTTGCTTAAGCAGCCATATTTTTAAACTGTTCCCCTACCTCTACTGGAGCCTAGCATTGTCATCTGCAATAGCTTTATTTCTCTCTGTTTGGAGACAAACAGTACATAATAAAAGCATCCATGAAGGAAGTCATTATTATTTTTTCCTGTTTTCTTCCACAAAATGTGAGAGCCAAATGATTTGTTTAATTTCTTCGGAAGGTCTATGCAGGAGAGGTGAAAACATGTACTGTATACAATTACATCTGACACACAAATAAGGTTTTGCATTCCGTGTGTGTCATAACATTCTATTGATATATTAAGTAATATTTCTTTATCTAGGCTTGTCATTAAAACACATCCCCAAACAATTGGAAAATCCAACAAAAATGAGAAAAATGAATAATAGTGACCAGGTCTTGGTTACTGAGGTCTTTCATTCTTCTCTACAGTTAGCAGTTTTCTCTTCTGACTTTAATTAATATACAGAAAGGAAAGAGAAAGAAAAAATAATTAGCATAGTGAAGGGAGGAGAAAACTAATGCAATTACCACAAGATAAATTGTATATAGATCTGATCTGATCTTAAGACTGCAAATTTGCTTTCCTGAGGTAATGGGAATCCGTCCATGTAATCCAGATGACCAAAAGATGGCAGCAAAGAGTTGGGGGTGGTGCCATCTGGAATTTTTGTGGCCCAGACACAGTTGCTTTAATTTAAGGAACAAATACAGATATCACTCACTCACACACAATCATTTTAATGGTTCCAGTAATGTAACAGGCTGTACATTTTTTCATAAAATATATATTTCTACATTTATTATCCCGAGTTAATATTTCTCTTTTAACAATTTAGTGCATAAGGCTGCCCTGCCGTTTGTGAAAATCTGCATCGAGTAACGAAACAAAAAATCAACATAATGGTTTGCGTGCACTTCATACAATCGTCAATATTTCTGTACAGTCTTATTTCTTTGATCACAGAACGCAGTATGAATCACTCTCAAAATTGCTCTAAATTTTTCGTGTGGTCATGATGATTCTCAGATATGTATAAAGCATAATTTTCTATACCTTATTGTCCTGTCCTTTGAGCACCACGCGGGCTCTAGAAGTGGCTCTTGTTAACCACCATATTTGACTGACTGCCGGTCTGGTATTATGAATTTTGAGTCTTTCCACAGCATTTTACCTTTTTTATTCTTGCTAAATTGCTGAGCTACTGTGTTTGGTCATGAAATCCTCTTTATACATTTTATAGTTACAATAGCTAGAAAACTCTCTGATGAGGAGGAGATTGGAGTCGAGAGGAACCAAAAGGAAGAGGCAGGGAACAAAACACTAGAAATACTAGAAACAAAACTTGAAGGCATATAACTCAGGAACCAAACAATGAAAATTCAGGATCCGCTGAGTAAACGGCAACGAGGATGGATAGTGTGCCTCTTGTCAGTTCTTAGCCAGCTCACTGTACTGGTAGTCTTTGACTTTCAACCACAATTGAGTCCAAAATTTATGTTGTTAAGTGAAACATTCGTTAAGTGAGTTTTGGCCCATTTTACGACCTTTCTAGCCACAGTTAAGTGAATCACTGCAGTTGATAAGTTAGTAACACTGTTGTTAAGGGAATCTGGTTTCCCCATTGACTTTGCTTGTCAGAAGGCCGCAAAAGGGGATCCTATGATCCCAGGACATTGCAACCGTCCAAAATATGAACCAGTTGTCAAGCATCCGAATTTCTATCACATGACTATGGAGATGCTGCAATGGTTGTGTGAAAAATAGTTATAGGTCACTTTCTTCAGTGCTGTTGAAACTTTAAACGGTCACTAAATGAATTGTTGTAAGTCGAGGACTACCTGCATTCCTGTTCCTAGAGTCTGAATTGCTCTAGTCCCTAGGACCAGAGATGTGAGTTCCAGCATCATATATCATCTCCAGTTATTGCTACTTCTGGAGAAGAATCTGCCACCAGCTTTCCTGAGAATTGGCTGTGAAGAGGTGCCAGCTCTTCCTTCTCATTAGAAGATTTTCTAGAGAAAGTCCTGAAATATTCATTTTATGCTGTTGGGAGTGTCCTTGTTCTGGACTCTCTACTCCGTAACCCTGTGGCTTTATGGAAAGTAATCCAGGAAGTTAACCTTTCTTGCCATTCAATAAAGAGATAGTATTCCATCATCTAAACTTTACTCAACACTGCAAGATCCGGTAAAATTAGAAGAAAATTAACAATGGCATACGATTGCAACATGATTATATAATTAGCAGCCATGCTCCCCTGAAGAGGCCATGTGCTCCTAGCTACAATGTGGCCTACTTACTGTCTAGGCCAAAAATATATTAAGCCCCTATACCCCCCCAGGAGCTTAAACTGCCTAAAGGTGTGTAAGGATACGTTGCTCACCCATGGATACCCCCAGATGGGTTGGATTGCAGCTGAAAAACTGTGAGTGGCTTCTTTGAATGGAAGATGGACGCTGGAATGGCCTCCCTTCCCTTCTCTTTCCTATCGATGTTTGTAACAGAAGTGACCAGACAGGAAAGGTGAAAGTAAGTAGTAATCCCTGAACACTTTTTCATGAAGGGAACATGCTGCACCTCCTTTGACCAGCAAGGTCAGGTTGCCAAACTTACCTATAAGCTATCTAAACAGAAAAATTAACCCATCCTGCCAGAGCAGCAAATGCACTGTGGACAAAACAGTCCTAGTGTACTTGTGGACAAAACAGTCCTAGTGTACTGATGGTTGCTGTAGCAGATTTTGATCCCAAAAGTCTGGCTTTCATTATCTTTTGACTTTCCTTGTGTTCTCAAGCATAATGATTTGGTTTTATTTATTTCCTGGGTATATATCCATGTTCTGAGTTTCATTTGACTGGTTTTCATTGTATTCTGCCCCTGGTCAAGTATTTTATAAGAAAACATTGCAGCTCCATCTGTCCATTTCTTTTCCGGTTCTCGCATGGTGTTCTCGATGTTAATGTCAAAGCCATTCGATCAATACCCACTTGACTGCAAATTGCTGACCTTGTCTTTCTGTTGACCAAGTGGATAAATACACCTGGTGTGCTTCAAAAGGATCCTCATATTTTTTTGGTAATGCACAGGACAAAGTCTTTTGTCTCAACTTGTCATTTTTACGAATTGTTCTATTGTCTTTTCTTTTAAATAACAGTTCAGGTTATTGACTTGACTTACAACCATTCGTTTGAATGGTGACTGTTTGAAGTTACAATGGCACTGACAAAAGTGACTTATGACCAGTTTTCACACTTATGACTGTTGCAGCATTCCCATGATCATGTGATCAAAATTTAGGCTTGGCAACTGGCATGTATTTATGACAGTTGCACTGTCTCTGGGTCATGTGATCACCATTTCTAAACTACCAAGCTGGATTCTGAAAAGCAAAGTCAAGGTGGGAAGCCAGAATTGCTTAATGGCCATACAATTGATTCACTTAACAACTGTGGCAAAAAAAAAAATCATAAAATGGGGCAAATTCACTTAACTACCTTGCTTGGCAATGGAAATTTTGGGCTCAGTTGTGGTTGTAAGTCAAGGACTACCCTGTATTGTTTTGTCTCTATTCTTTCTTCAATAGTGTTGGAGCATGGATGGCATGTATATACATATTGAAAGGGCCACTGCCTTTTGAAAGAGTTGTTCCTATTTTCAGGGAGTACAAAATGGCCTCAGAGTTTCCTCTCAGAGATTTTAAAATCTGCCTTCATTGCTGTGGATGTGTCCGGTGCCTATGGGGAATGGTTTTCTACAAGTAAATCATCCTTCTGTTCCAAAGGCGAAGGAAAATTTATTTCGGTTGCTCTGTGAAATACTCAGCATCCCAAGTTTGGGATCACAAGGTTTTGGTTTTTTTTTTTTTTTACAAATATCCTAGAATTTCAGGATCTCACGTGGCTAAGTCATTTTTTATCATTTGCTAAAAGTCAACAGGCAAATATCTATGCAAACACTTAGTGGCTACATATGAAGGGGAGAAGAGGTATAAGAATATGTAAATGTAATGTAATGAATCTTATGTTAATTTTATCATGGATAAAACATTCTTTTATAAAACAGAATAATTTTGTCAATTTTCTTTTCAGCTGAAAAATACCGTATGTAAAGTAGTAACAAATATTTTGGCTTTCACTCTGCAATTTTGTGTTTTCAGGAATTTTGGAAGACAGCAAATCAACCCAGACCTGCATGGCAAAGTCTTCAATTTCAAGTGGCATGGCTATTCCCGAAAAAAGAGCTCATTGTGCTACACAGTGTACAAAACTATCAACTCACACCACTGGAAATGCAGCCCAGAAGCCACAAAATAGCTTTAGAACCTCAGAGGTAAGTGTAGGATTACATTCTGTTTATGTGGCTAAATATTAATTGTACAAAACCTAAACCAAATTCAAAGGCTTCCTGGCCACTCTCACGGCTATTCCACTACTGTGTTTAAAAACCCCTGTGAATTCTAAAGGTAAAATAATTTTGCCATTAGTACTTTGTGATGTGGTTTCATGTTGCTATAGCAACTGGACTGAGCAAATAGAGAAGGCAAGTTCTAAACAACACAGATGGCAAAACATAAAGTCCAGGAGCAGGATCCCAAATCTTTTAAGAGCAGGAAGTCAAGGCTGAGAAGAGAATGACTGCTGCCTTGAGGCCAGGATTCGGGAGGCAGAATGAAGCAAAAATTTCTGCCACTGTGAAAATTGGTACCAACAATTGGCACCAATACACCAGCAAAGTCTTTAGAATTAGTCATTTACAAAACCACCACCTTTATTGTAGCTGCCAATCAATTGGTGCTGAGAAAAATAGACTTGGTTCCCTGAAACAGGCGATAGTGTGACCCCAGAGTCAATCATCAGATGGTGCAGAACAATCCTGCAGAAGGGCCTTTAATCAAATGCAATTAAGCTCTACAGTATTTCTGCAGTTATAAGGAAAAATGTATTCAGCTAGGCATTTTTCAGAGGACTAAACAGCAAAGCTTGTCACACACAATGTTTTCAGGTAGATCGAGAATATAGTGTGATTCTAAATGTGATGAAATGCTGAGCCATTCCATTTTCTAAGAATGGCATTATGCAGTGTATCCTTGACATTATTGAAGGAAGGGGTGGGGAGAATGTTATTTATTCTCCCCATAAACTATTTCCATTTATAAGTATTGATTGCTCTCTTACCATCTTGTACAGGTATTTATTGAGAGCAACCAAGATGTTAAGGCTGGAAAGCAAATGATAGGAGGAATGCCTGAAGCCATTGAATGTGTTTAGTCTGCAGAAAAAAAGGCTGTGAAAAGACATGATAATTGTCTTCTACTATATTCTTACTATACGCCTACTCTCTGAGGAATTATCATATCCTTCTGAGGAATTCTTCAGAGCTGTTTGAGAAGACAAAGCAAGAAACAATAGATTATTTACATAATATGTAAGTAGATCTCAGTTAGACATCAAGCAATGTTTTATTTTCCCCCCATGCCATCACTCTGCTAAATAACTAATTCTCACAACACTGTCAAACTATTTACTAAGACTGTATTACTATTATTCTTCTCATCCTTCTGTTGGAAGGTGGAGCCCAACACTTCCTATTACCTATTTCCTTTTCTACTTATGATTATAACTTTTTACTTGTATCTTTACGATCTATATTGTTTATTTAGTTTCCTACTATGATTTATGTTGATTGCTTATTTAGTATCCTATGACTATCACTAAGTGTTATATCTTATGATTCATGATGAATGTATTGATGATGACTATGATCATGATTTATCACTTATATCTTTTATGTACATTAGAGCTTATGCACCGAAGACAAATTCCTTGTGTGTCCAATCATACTTGGCCAATAAAGAATCCTATCCTATCCTATCCTATCCTATCCTATCCTATCCTATCCTATCCTATCCTATCCTGTCCTGTCCTATCCTCTGAAGGGGCAGAGAAGCTCAGTCATTTTTGCATCATCTTAGCTTTTAAATAACACATGATAAGACAATGTTCATATGTCATACTAAGCAATAAACAATAGTTAACAAATCAAAAGAAACTTGATTTGTTAATTGTTGTTTTTTCCTTAGCATGATGTGTGAAAGCTGTTTATGTCTGAGCATGCTTTGTAATTGAGCCAGTGTTTTGTTACATTATTCGATTTTAATTAGCTGTGGTGCTTACTTCCATTTTTGCCATTTAAACTGTTAAATAAAATGCTATTAATTGATCCCCAATCAGCAATTGGATGCACATGCAAATGTTTCTAAATCTCTATATTTTGAGTAGATGTGATTTGAGAATAATAAAGAGCAGTTACGGGAAACAGAGCATCATTTGTTTATAATTGTTTATAATTGGCAGATCTAATTTTTATAATGTTTATAATTGGAAGATCTAATTCTTAATTGGTCTTAAGTAGACGTATTTAAAGGGATGCGGTGGCTCAGTGGCTAAGACGCTGAGCTTGTCAATCAGAAAGGTCGGCAGTTCGGCGGTTCGAATCCCTAGCGCCGCATAATGGAGTGAGCTCCCGTTACTTGTCCCAGC